>JAGFPH010002757.1:0-11453 GCA_018207615.1 Philaenus spumarius
TATTTATTTTAAAAGAATGTAATAATCAATGTAAATTTATTTATTTTCTCGACGAGTTTCCATCTACACTTATAAAAAAGCGCAGGGCCCGGGTCGAGCCCTAAAAAAATCTATGCACATAAATAAAATTGAAGTGTCTGTGATTTCAAAATAAATATTTTTCTAAGCTCGTATTGTTATTCACTCTTTACCAAAACCTAATCATGCATTTTTAATGTTTTGTCTGTCTGTCCAGCCTATCTCAGGAATGGCTGAATCGATTTTGACAAAACTTTAATTTGCGTGTAGAGGACTCTTAAGAGATTAATCTAGGCTACTTATTATCCCGGAAATTTTTAGGGTTCCTATTTAAAAATTAAAAAATGATTTACAAAATGGGGTTTGCGAACGGACTTGTCACGCGTCTATTTTAAATAAAACAACTGATTTGGATCAAATGCTTAACAGTTTGACAAGATCGTCTGTGTTTTAATTTACTGTATACGCTGTTTAACCTTTAACACGTTCACTGCTACGCAAATTTCGTATTACCTATGATAGGAGCTGACCTTTTATTTTCTATATTTATAGCCTAAATGAGAAGTAAAATATGTTATGGGTGCTAATGGAGCCGACTATTGTTTACGTCTGTAGTCGTGCTTCTGCTCGCCTATTTTCGATTCTCAGTCCGTCTCTAAATATGAGGCTTATAACCATTTTCAGATGAATTTTGTCGGAGTTAAACGTGAAAGATTAACTTTTCTGTACAACCCAGACTGTCCATCTGAACATTCACCTCCTCGCGGTTTTTGAGATGTAGTGATATAAGTCAACAAGTAGGCCAGAATATAGAGGGATAGAATTAACATTTGCAATTACAGTATATACATTACAGTCAAGTGAGTATAACAGCAAAACCACTCGACAACTCTTTGTATTTCTAATTAGTGAAATTAATGAAATAAAAGGAAATTAAATAATACGACCTCAAAGGGGCTGCATATTTCTAACAATAAACGTAATATATAAAAGGAAGAGAACAAAGATCAAAAGTTTTGCGGGAATTATTAAATTGAATTAATTTAGTAAATTACACATTATTCTTCTACGCCGGGTTGAATTAAATTCTTTAACTGCGTGGTATTTTTACCTATTCAAATAAAATTACTATGAAAACCTCATGAACCAGAGTGGTTAAAAACGCTCGTCAAATCTGCTATAGTTGCAAGTTGCGTAGGTTCAAACCATCGATGTATAAACACACTGGATTGCGCACTGAGTAGTCTGAAAGGTTCGAGAAACGAGCCGGCCGGCGTGGAGCTTCCCTCTCCACTGGAGGGATAGACCCGCGGTGGGCAGCGTGATAGATGGACAGTGATACACGTTGTTGTTGTTATATACAGTTCAATTCTTTGATTTATCCTCTACACTTTTTTATAATAATATGTCATTTTTGGGCAGAGGAAATAATATTCCTAAATTACTATTCAAAACAGGCCTAGTTTTGTTAGCAGTTTTGTAGTAGGAACATAAAAACTGGTGTTTTCAAAATAAGAAATTTGAGATTGATCAATACTTTTATACAGTTCTATTTTAGAACTAAATTACGAAACTTTTTTACATTTATGAAAAAAATTACAAAAAATGTTTACTACTTTTTATATAGGCCTTAAGTTGAACTTTTTCCTTTCGTTACTAAACACTAGGGGCTCTGCCCCTGGACGCTTCGCTTCGCTCGCAGTTGGAAAATTCGCTAGTGAATCTCGTTAATCTTTGGCTCGTTTGTACATTGGTTTGTAAAATTATGAAACCAGGCTTAAATATATTAACGGTAATTACAAGATTAATTATAACCTCAAATACATGCTTTAGAAACATGAGAAACTTTCATTACGATTTTAGTCCTAGTTCTACTATCTTCTGTCAACTAATGTTTTGAAACCAGGACTAAATATACAGTAGTAAACATAACCTCAATACTATGTTTCAGAAATGAGCCAGGCCTATATTACAAAATTGACTATTAGAATTTATCCATTTTTGCCAAGTTTACTTTTTTTTATAAAATAAATTGTTAAATCAGAACAATTTATTCTAATTCTAACGTGCTAAAACAGTATAAATTAGATTGTTTTTTAATAGTAATTAAAAACTATCCAATGAACAGCTGATTTAGGATAATACTCAATCTCAGTATTATTCAATCTCAATTGAAGCGGCTAGGCCAGCCGGACCGTATTCAATACACGCAGTCAGCGATCTAGTGTGTTTATACATCGATGGTTCAAACTCAGTTACTAGCGTTTGATTTACTATTTAACTATCATCGATCGCCTTACTAGAGAGGTTACATTAACTATGTTAGTTTATTTCCAATTTACTGCCCAGAGTCCTATAGGTTACGCCGTTTCGCCTATTTGTCTGGCATTATCAATCTAATTTAAAACTGTTTAAATTGTAAATTAGTTTATGCGCGTCGATTGGTAGAAATAAAACATATACACGTAACATTTACAAATAGCATATTTTATTTATAACACAACTATTAACCGGGAAACTTGAATTTGGAATGTTTTATTACACACGCGTGTCCGCGATCGTTTCTTGATCGATACTGAGATCTTATCGATAATCAATAATAATCGATCTTATCCGAATAATAAATACTATAACGGCATACTTGAATATACATACGGTATTAAAATAGAGGTTGGAGTAACAGTAAAAAATATTTATAAAATCCAGTGTATTGTTTGTTTAAATCCTAACGAACTTGATCATTTACTCAAAACAAATTTATCCTTTATTTTTTAAGTACATACTAATATCAATTTATTCGTTTTGGCCAACATGTTTTATAATTGGAGATAAAGTAAAAAGTTTAAATTCAAAACATTTTCAGTTTCAAGAGCGCTTCAATTCATGGGAGCCCATATATTTTCTTGGGTGTATGGGGTTTAGGGAGTTATCCCTCTGGCAAAATGGGATCCAGGGGAATTGTTTACCTCCCACGGAAAACTTTGAAAATTTGGGAAGTAAACTAACACGCACACGTTGAACAAATAAGGCAAATCACAAACGAACCAACGAACGATCGGCCCGGTTCGGCGTCTGTGCTTGGAGAGTGTTCCAAGGCCAACCAACGCCAACAGTTTGATGTTACCGCCATAAGTCCCGAATAAGTGCGTTCTTATTAAAAAGCTTCCTCGTTGATTATAACTATAACCGAGCATGGGAGCCCATATGAAATTTGGGGGGGGGGGGGCCTAGACCGTGGTATGGGGCTTAACACGTTCACTGCTAAGGACGCACGTGTGAGCTTGACACTGAACACTATGACAAGCGGATGACGCACAGTGCATTGCACGCCAACCCCCATATTGGGAGTATTTTCAATACGCAATGAATTGCGTGCTTCGCACGCCAACCCCTCTATTAAGAGTATTTCCAATACACAATGCATTGCGTGCTTCGCACGCCAACCCAAATATTGGGAGTATTTTCAATACACAATGCATTGCGTGTTTCGCACGCCAACTCAAATATTGGGAGTATTTTCAATACACAATGCATTGCGTGCTTCGCACGCCAACTCAAATATTGAGAGTATTTTCAATACACAATGCATTGCGTGCTTCGCACGCCAACTCAAGTATTGAGAGTATTTTCAATACACAATGCATTGCGTGCTTCGCACGCCAACTCAAATATTGAGAGTATTTTCAATACACAATGCATTGCGTGCTTCGCACGCCAACTCAAATATTGAGAGTATTTTCAATACACAATGCATTGCGTGCTTCGCACGCCAACTCACATGTTGAGAGTATTTTCAATACACAATGCATTGCGTGCTTCGCACGCCAACCCAAATATTGGTAGTATTTTCAATACAAAATGCATTGCGTGCTTCGCACGCCAACTCAAATATTGAGAGTATTTTCAATACACAATGCATTGCGTGCTTCGCACGCCAACTCAAATATTGAGAGTATTTTCAATACACAATGCATTGCGTGCTTCGCACGCCAACCCAAATATTGGGAGTATTTTCAATACACAATGCATTGCGTGCTTCGCACGCCAACCCCTCTATTAAGAGTATTTTCAATACACAATACATTGCGTGCTTCGCACGCCAATTTTAAGCCTAAGTGCTATGGACGCACATGTGCGTCCGCTTTAAAATATTATTGGTTATTACGTAGAAAGGTTAAAAAATAAGTAATTTCTACTCATTTAGACTGTGAATATAAAAAATAATAGGTCAGCTCCTAGCACAGGAAATACGAAATGTACGTAGCAGTGAACGTGTTAAGGAGTACCCTCCCCTCCTTCGGCAAAAGGAGTCCATGGATATTTTTGTCCTCGCCGAGAAAACTTTTAAAATTTGGGAAGCCAATTTGGCTGTCCAGGTGAAATATTAACCCACACAGCATCGAGTCTGTACCTTTACACCGTCGGTGAGCGCACAAAGACCTAAAGGCCGCACCAAGTAGTGACCCAGCAGCTCGTGCTTGAACTCTTGTAGAAAATAAAATAAGTATATGTAAAATCAAACGGCACATAACATTTAAAATATATTTTAGTGCTAATCTCTTTAAAGAAAAATACCTGACTATAATTAATAATATACATATTTTACTTTCCTTGAGAGCTAGGGGGGGGGGGGGTGGCGTGGCCCCTTCTGCCCATAGGGCGCCCGTGTAATCAGTACGTAAATTGGATTAGCGAGATGACTGAGGAGAGAAAGGTTTATTGGTTGAGGCCAATGCAGTCCGTACAAAGAACTAGACACCTAACCAGGCTTGCGGCTGTAGGCTGACGAGCGACACACTTGACAGCTTAGCGCGTAAACCAGCCCGGTGGAGTTTGACATCGACGTTGGCGGGTTATTTAATTAATCAAGCGTGTGGTCGTGGTCGGCTGATTGACAGTGATAAGGATAGCATATTTAAATTATAAAATTATACCGTGACATTAATAGGTACGCGGACTGTATACAGGATGTTACGTTAAACGACCTCGAGCTTGTCTAGTCCCGTTACAACATTTCCTTACAATAAAGAAGCTTCGACACTCTACCTTTGCGCACCTCTTTCGTTAGAGGAATTCAGGCACGATGTTAAGATCTCTGTAATCCATTTATTGTCCTTAAAAAAACATAAATATTTAAGCTTTTAACATTGATTGACAAAATGTCAAATAATAATATACTAGGGGCTCTGCCCCTGGAAGCTCCGCGTTCCAGCCCCGGCTCGGCCTTCGGCCTCAGATGGCTGCTTCGCTTCGCTCGCAGGTGGAAAATTCGATAAAGAATCTCGTTAATCTTTGGCTCGTTTGTACATAGGTGACCGAGCATAAATCAGCTGTTTTATTTGGCAGCTGACTCAAACTCATTAAAGATTATCTCCATAAGATTAACATGGGAAATTTGAAGGATTGTATACCGGAGCTCCTTCTCGGGTGAATAGCGGCTGAACGGATGATAATATATAAGACTTGTCATATCTGTGAATGATTATGTTCATTAATTAAAATATAGTTGGCATTTGTCGTTGATTTTTGTTTGTGTTTGTTTTTAGTTTGTCAATGTAACCTCAAAAAGGTAATACTCTTCAAATTTTCTAAGTAATGTTGCTATGGTAATGAAAGTAAACAAACATGATGTGTTGCTAAGTTTTTTATATGAACAGCTGTTTTTGTGCCCCTGATAAAATCAATAGAAATCTTTCTTCCATAAGATTAACATTGAAACTTTGAGGGCCACTGGGGCGTAGCCCTAATGTCCTAGGACTTCGGTAAATGGCCTAAAACCTTCCCAGGGTTAACCTGTGTTACTATGCAAAATTTCAAAACAATCGGATGGACGGTATACGAACGCAAAGTGGACAAAGAACCAAAAACAAACCCCCATAAGGAATACACAGCAGAAATTTTCATTTGATTATAACGTTTGTAAGGCGAAAGATACATGATTTGTAATGCTTGATGACATATCTGTGAATGATTACCTGCAATTTAAAAAAAAAAATAAGGAAATCGGCCGGATAGAATGGCCGTACTGACTGCCACAAGTTTTCATAAATTCTTTTAATATATAGATAATTACATCATAAGTAAAAGTTGCTTGTACACATTCAGTAGTTTCACCCTTAAGGGGATACCAGTCAAAAATTTTAATATAAAAATATATATTATGTTTAGAAATAGAAGAATTTTGTGAATTTTTAGAACTCAAAATGTCAGTTATTTTTTCACCTTTCTTAAAATGATCATCTTTTTTCCAATACATTTTAGGCTTAGTCAAAAGAGTCTGACTGATTTTTTTATATTTACTGTTAACAAAAGATTTCCACAATGATGTATCAAGATCTCCAAGATCAGAACCAGAAAAATTTTTAACAAAAAAGACATCCCTGTCTGCATCATTAATTTCATTATTAATATATCGTGTTTGTTTCTTAGGATCATTAAATGTTTTAATTAAAACATAATCTATTTTAGGATTACGTATGTAATATTTAATTTTTGGTATGCAACATTTTCTATAATATGAAAATAAAGATATTAACATAGGATTCAAATTCCACTTATTTTCAAAATCATCACCACTAATAATATTTAATACATCAAATTTGTAAAAAATTGGAGTTGATTGACCCGATCCAAAATTCCAAACTTTGGTTTCACTATCAAAACATTTAATACGATATTTAAACATTGATGGCATATGAGTTAAAGATATAACACGATTTGGTCTTAAAAATGAACGTCTAACTTTCTAACTCTGACGAAATCTCAAAAATTTCATTTTCCTCCTGAAGGGTAATTTCTTCCTCCAAAATTTCTTCCTTCGGTATGACCTTTTCCTTCGGTATGAGGCATTGTTTGAATTAACAATACAAAGCCTATTTAAAAAACCATCATCAGATATATTCAAGAAATTACTTACAAAAATAATTGGTTTGTGCCAAGAAAGAAGTATGTCATTTTGGCATTTGACTGGATATGCATACATAATACCTTCACATAACCTCTTCAAAAAATTTAGATTATATTTATAACTCAATATTAAATTCTTCAAATACAATAATTTCCAAAAAGATTACAACCTCGGAATAAATTAGGCTCGATCGTGATTCGGTCGATCCACGCCAGAATTGCGTGACATTAATTAAATTGTATTAGGTCCGTCAACGATCCTTTTGTTTTGCCTTTTTTACGTATTACGACCAGTTTCGACAGAACGTCATCTTCAGGCAGGCCTTGTGTCACTCTTGGGCGTTATCTAGGCCTGTGTAAAATGAAATTTGTGTTATATTGGAAAGTGACTAGGCAAGGTTATAAGGATTCTGAAAATCTATTAGACAATCGCCTATATATTTTTTCTATACAGTAAACAATCGCGTATTTTTTTATTTTTGAAGCGCAAACCTCTATAGGCGCACCTCGGCGCTACGTCCGCTGGCGGGTGAATCGGATTTTACCGTCACGCATTTTCTGAAACGCTCTACAGTGAAACGCTCTATTCCTTCAGTTTTAAAAGAGGTTTGTTCTTGCCGAGATTCGAACCGGCGGAGTCCATCACCGTACACTAGCGCCTTAGCCGGTTAAGCCACGAACACATCGCTACGCTCGATTCCACGTCCACCGTGCACTACAGGCCTTGCGGGAGATAGTCAAGCTACTACCGTTACTGGGAACATCGCGTTTGTTGTCATGCGGGTTGCGTCAACTTTCCGAGCGTTGCGTGGGAGTTGATGTTTTTTTGGACGGTTGTTATCACCGAGACTGCCATTTGGATAACGTGCATAACACGACTTATGGGCGCTCCGTACTGCACGGTGAAACGAGTGAAATAAGTGTAACCGATTGTTCTTCCTCACAGGCTCAACCCGTTAACGTTAACACAATGTATAGTTTAATTGGTAATACCTCTGAAATGGACATTGTGCTTCCTCATTTCGTAAGTTGTGTTAAAAACTTTACACTTCTCCCGTCTGGTCTTATATATAAAAGCGATTTCTCTAAAACTACCGAACAGATTGAAATGAAATTTGGTATGTAGCTTTCTCTAGGGCCATAGGTGCTCGCTGAGAAAGGGTTTGAAAAAATTCGAAATTTTATAGGGGGTTTGGGGGGATCAAAGTTATTAAATCACGATTTCTTCAAAACTACCGAACGGATTGGAATGAAATTTGGTACGTAGCTTCCTCTAGGGCCATAGGTGCTCAATAAGAAAGGGTATGAAAAATTTCGAAATTTTAGGAGGAGTTTGGGGGGATCAAAGTTACTAAAATCATAATTTCAGATCTTTTACTATTATGACAATAGTGTTTTTATTATTTAAGATCTATACATAAGCCAAATACCACTCACTGACTCATCACGAAATCTCAAAAACCACCAAACGGATTGGAATGAAATTTTTTATGTAGCTTCCTCTAGGGCCCAAGGTGCTCGCTAAGAAAGGTTTATTAAAAAATTCGAAATTTTAGCGCAGGTTTGGGGGGGGGGGGGTCAAATTTACTAAAAAAAAAACACCGAACGGATTGGAATGAAATTTGGTATGCAGCTTCCTCCAGGGCCCTAGGTGCTCGCCAAGAAAGGTTTTTAAAAAATTAGAAATTTTAGGGGGGGTGTCTGGGGATGTCAAAGTTACTAAAAATCACCATATTTAACTTTGATTTGTGTCTCCGTGCCGGACCGGGCCAACTAGTCTTTAAAATGCAGTAAAAGTCTTTTATGATCCGTTGCATGGAGTGAGCTACCAAATTTTCTCCCGGCCGCCAGTGGTAAAACATATCCATGTTAAAATGTTAGTTTGTCACACTATTTAATTTGACAAAGAAGAAATACAATTATTATTATTAGCTTATAAGTTAGTTATATATAGCCTAGCACAAGAAATGATGGCAAACGTTTCCGCCAGGCCTATCATGCCTGTAAGAACCGCTTTAGCGGTAACACAAAATTATTTTAAATCAAATCATAGTGTAATTATAACGCAATATTGACATCACATTTACAAAGTTAATTGAATCCGATAGCATTCAACCCGGAGCTGCCGAGAGCTTTATTACCGTCGCGTCGGATTGACTTTATACCGCATCTGAATACAGCTTTGCCAATTTAGCTAATTATTTCTGCAAATAAAACTATTCCAATTATTATATTCCGCGCTCTGTGACGTAGTCGTTTAAATCAACGAATTAATTATTTTATACCGTACCGGTATACGCAGTTCGCGACAAAAACTCCGTGACAATATCAGCCCCCTCGGTGATAGGAAAAAGTAGCTTTTGTTTGTAACCAAACAATCGAATTCGATTAGTTATACAGGGTGTCCCACGAAGAAACGAAGAAACTCTCAGGACTTGTTCTTCAGGTGAAAATAACCAAAAAAAAGTTCATATAAACATAGGACCGAAAACTCTTCGTTTCCCAGATATCCGCCATTTTGTTTTTTGTGCAAAATAATTCATATCTAGAGAACGGTTTGACTGATTGAGTTCAAACTTGGCACGAAGCTTTACCTAACAATGATATATCTCAAGAAATATATTCGATACTATCGAATCTTGCGTTTCAAAATGGCGGCTGTTTGAAAATTTCAAACCTAAATAACTCAAAAACCGTACATTTGAATGACAAATGTCAAGACACCTTTTTTGTAGCCCTTTTGATTCCCTATCGGGGTGGTGTAACTGTCAAAACAATCGGATGAAGGATAATAGTTAAGTTATGTGTAATAATTGGTTTGTTCAACCCGGCATACTATACCAGCACCAGTGGCGTAGCGATCATGGAGCGAGTGGAGCAGCCGCTCCAGGGCGCTTGGCCTCGAGGGGGCGGAAAATTGTTGAAATAGTACATTATGATGGCGGCTGTTTGAAAATGTCAGACCTAAATTACTCAAAAACCGTACTTTTTAACAAAAACGTCAAGCTACCTTTTTTGTAGCCCTTTTAATTCTGTATCAGATGATGTAACTTTAAAACAATCGGATGAAGAATAATAGTTAAGTTAAAGATAATGACAGCAAATGTACGTACAATATTGTAGTATTTACTGTGTTGGTATAGGTCTGACCTTTTCAAACAGCCGCCATTTTCAAATGCATGATTGGACATAATCGTTTATTTTTCTTAAGATAGATCATTGTTAGGTTAAACTTCAATCCAAGTTTGAACTCAATCGGTTAAACCGTTCTCTAGATATTAATTATTTAGTAAAAGAAACAAAATGGCGGATATTTGGAAAATGAAGCGTTTTTAGAAGAAATATTATTCTTGATTTTCTATTTATTCTGACCCATAGAACCATTTCCCGAAGTTTTTAACTCTAACTTTGTTCCACCCTGTATAACTAAAATTATAAGAACTTTAAAATTATGATATGAATTTGAACATCGTGGGGGGGGGGGTAGGCCTACAGTTTGGTAAATTTTTTTCTGGTTGCGGCCTGAGCTGCAGCTTGGAGGATAAAAAGTGGCATGAGTCACCTGTCTGCCGGTTCAATTGGGGGGGGGGGGGGGGGGGCTCCTAGATTGTTTTTGCCTCGGTGAACGATACCTCGCTACGCCACTGACCAGCACCATAAACACAGCAATATTGTATGTACATTTGCTGTCATTACCTGCGCCTGGAATAGTGTAGGGTTATATTTTCAACTGCCCTCGTTTTTTGTGGATAGGCTAACCGTAATAAACCCATTAAATTCTACAAACGCGCAACTACTTACGTGGTAGTGTTAATAGTATATATATCTCTCTATTATACAGAAAAATCCTGTCGTTATTGTACACACTATGAAATACAATCAATAGTAGAACCATTATGTTTCGTACAGCATAAACCACTTCAATAACGTTTCAATACGCACCAATTCAATGTCTGACTAATACATCTTAACGATAAACATACGGGGTTTATTTAACAATGAATTCACGACGAATCGAATATTGACAGCAAAATAGATTATCTGCTTTGAAATTGTCAATCAAACAATCAATTTACGTTTTCCTTCGCATAAAACATATTTTTCTACTCTCAGCTTGGAAGCAGGAAAGCCTTTCAATTACATCTATAAAATACACCCTCCGCACAAAGTCGCGTTCATTGAAAGAAACTGAGAGAAAGATACTTAGCGTGAAGAACATTCTTCTTCGCAGATAGTGAATAACATTTCAACCATTCAAAACACCGAGACTAATTTACACTGTAACCGCGATTTTAGCGAAATAAATAGCTTAATTACCTTTTCATCGATTTCCAAATAACCCTAAAAAACCACGTGGACTGGCTTTTGACGGCACACCACTACCAAAGCCAACGATATATTATTTTTGGACTTGACTAGCAAAACCGTATATACAGGGTGGTTATAAAGTCACTTTCCCCTCTTTAACTTTTGTGTTTGTTAAAACAAACAAATATTCTTTGGGGTACGATACTAACTTAACCCAAAGT
>JAGFPH010002758.1:285-22972 GCA_018207615.1 Philaenus spumarius
ACCTTTTCAAAAACATTATGTTTATGTCATTAATTTGCAATTTACAACAATAACAAAAGTATAATATACAAATTTTAATTTATATTTTTACTAACTAAAATTTAAAATAAAAAGCTATCTTGGTAATACATTTTAAATCATATAACTAAAAAGCAGTCATTAAAATTGTATTTAATATTTTTTACAGAATAAAAAAGATAAAAATGCAATCACGATAATACATTTTAATCTATATAATAAAAATTAAATGCTATTCGTTGGTAAGCATCACTTGAGAACGGCTGGACCGATTTTGCTATTTTTTGTTTTAAAATGTAATAGTCCGAATTAGGTTTTTATGAAAAGACATTTTTGTGTGGGGTAACATAAATACAGTGTGGGGTAACGTTTTAACTTATTTTTTTAAACTAAATGTAACAAATAAAAAGTAATGTTTAACTTTAATTTTCTTTCAATTCGTGTGTTCTGTCCGGACGAGCCGAAGTCTCGAAAAAGTGTTTCATCTTTTCACTAGTTTTAAGTTAGATTAACAAACTAAAAGTAAACCACAAACAAAAATCAATGAAAAATGCTTACTGTATTAAAATTCAATTAAAATATCGGTTGTTACATATCTATATACTTAAGAGATATGCTGTTTAAAATATTGTATACATAAAATATATCATATCTATGAATTGTTTAATATTTTTCAAACATATTTTCGCTTTAAAAAAAATAATAATAAAAAAATTATTTGACACCATGCAAACCATAAACATAAATGAGTTTTAAAATAATTATAATAAAAACTAAACACACAATCTAAATGAAACTAAAATCCATTAAAATATCACATTTTTATCTTTATTTTGATATTTAATTGTATATTTAACAAGTGGGACGCCGACGGGTCAGTAAAGACCATATTTTGTGAAATAACAAACAAATTATATGCAAATTATTTATTATGAGTGGCGATCATTCAAATCAATATTTACATAAAAAAAGTGCATTATGTAAATGGGCGTTTTTTCCACCTAGCTCCTTCACCTTAATCATAACCCCCTCACTTTATCAGACATTCCTATCCTAAGTTTTGATGAGAAATTCAAAAATGGTGTCAAAGTGAATATACCCCAAAATTTGAAAAAATTTGGGAGTCAATTGGGGGTCTTTACTGGTAAATACTAAACAGTATATTTTGTTTATATATATTGTATATATTGTTTTGCTTTTCCATAATAATATTTGCAAGTTGCAACCGCACAAATGGAACCACCTTTAGGTTTATTTATTGATTTTCTATCCATTGTAGGCCTAAATAATATATTATTTCTTCTACCTACACTTCTAAAACACTTTATATACACTAATTTAAAAAAAGTTTAAGTTTAAACAAAAAATCTGGAAATTGGTTGACCGTGCAGGCCAATCCTAGAACTTCCCGCTTAGTTTGAATTTTAAACGCTTAAAAATGAGTTTATTTGTTAAAATACAAAAAAACGAAAATTTGTGAATTTTTAAACAACGATAACTTTTGAATGCGTCGTTCGATTTTCATTTAAAAAAAAAACATTATACGCAGTTTTTAAAGCACAAAAAGAAAATGTACAAGTTTATATTGATTGGTTGAGAAATCTGGAAGATATGTTAAAAAAATACCAAAAAATACCAAAAAACGAAAATTTTTGAATTTTTAAACAACGATTACTTTTGAATGCGTCGTCCGATTTTCATTTTCAAAAAAGCAGTCGACGCAGTTTTTTAAGCACAAAAAATGTATACATGGTTTTATTATGATTTTCGCACGCTTTAAAGTTATTTTTAAAAAACATAAAAATTCCAAAAACAATTTAGGTTATTTTTTTTAATTTCTTCGGATTGGCTCGATGGATTAACTCTCAAATCTAATCAGATCTAAGTTTTGATACACCCTTTCGAATGACATGTCGTAGAATTCAATCGGTTGATTCGTTTTTGAGAAACTGTACGACAAAAATTTATTTACACACATACATCCACACACACACACACACACACACACACACACACACACACACACGGGCGGACACCTCGGCGGGAATAGTCAGAATGGCTTCCTGGGACCTCAAAACGTGGAGATTTAATGAAAACTCGACTTTCGAAAATCGGACCGAAATCAATAACTTCCCTTTATTGGTAGCGGGAAGTTAAAAACACAAGCCGTCAAACATTCACAAATAATGAGTAACGCGTATAAAAGTAAACGACAGAGGTTTGATCACTGTCTAGGTGTACCAATAACTACGTCACAGCCCCCACTCCACTTTTTTGATATTTCCCGAATGAGGTAACCTTTTCTATCTAGAGACCTTGAGAACAAGTTACCGCACCATGGACGCCTATTTTTAATATATTCTAAAGGGTGCTAGACTCCGGGGATTAAGTAGTAGGCCTACCCTGGCCCCAGCAAATGGGGTGTCTGTGGAACTTGTTTACCTTTCTTGGAAAGCTTTTAAAATTTGGGAAGCCAATTTGGCTGTTTAGGTTAAAACATTAGCTGTCAAATGTTTGCCAGTTTTTGCTCATACATACGTTCCATTTTTAAGTTGAAAAATTCACACCTGTTATTAAAATGCTAGACTACTTGTACTACTCTATAGACACAGACTTTCTCCTATAATAACACTGTTCCACCATCCAATAATATACTGTTACAGATATGAGACAAAAATAATTTAATAATAATAACTGCATTATTCCTGGACTGGTCTTTGGGGCACAAAATATGTGTATTTAAAATAGCAACATATTAGTTCTGTACTTCTGTTGTTGGTTTTCCAGATTGATGGACATTTTTATATTTAGGATTTTATTAACCGTAACTTTTAAAATTAGATGGAGTTATTATTAATAGAATCCTAAATAACATTAATTTAGTAGTTTTGTTTTATGGAGTGGTGTTGTAACTTGTGAAATAAAGAAGCTTAACTACAGCTATCTAGGAATTTTTATCAAAACAATCACATGTGTTTACTATCTAGGCAGTGTATGGGAGAAAGTAAAAATAATAACACTATTTTAATTACTTTATTTGGATTGATCAGTGGACATTTAACTTTTATACATGTGTAATAACAACAATGTTTTGTCCTGTAATAGAGAAAACAAACTAAACATATAGGCTACTCCTTACAAGATTTGCTGCTACTGATTGTATGAAAAAGTAAACTTTTAGGTATATTATTAAGTATAGTAATTTATTGCAAATGTGGTGGAGTGTGGGGACAAAAACGCAAATATAATGTAGGAAATTTACTAGTTTCAAAGTCAATTGAATCTTCATCACCAGAAACAACTTCTACATAAACATAAAGTGTTTTGACTCAGTGTAAAGAGTGTGTAGGCCTTCCAAAAACTACGGTAGACTTCTTCAGCAAGTCCTGCGATCTCCGAAAGGAAGCCTTACTTTGACCATACATCTTTGAAAATTAACATCAGTAGTACGTCTTTGCAGGGGTGAACAATCCGTGGTGCACTGGATTTTTTACATTTGACCGATATTTCAAGCCGATAAAAAATGTAAATATTTTGTGATCCTACCTTCATAAAGTTGCCCCCTTTAAAAGCGTTCACCACCGCCCCCATGTAAATAATTATTATGGTTTGGGGGGCGGAGTTTGAGTTTTATTAATACAATGTTGCAGGGTTAATGAGTTAAAACTTTTCAATATTATTAGTTTATGAAGTAACGCATGTATTGACTTACCGGTATTTATTAATATAGGCCTAAAACTCACATTTTTAATCCCCCCAAAAATAATACTTTATTCCACGTTTCCACACACAGGAAGGCATTTCAAAAGAAATAATTGATTTACTTGCATTACCACAAAACAAAGAAGTGCTCTGTTGTACAGTTAATTTAACAAAATTATGCTTACATTTCAGTCACTGCTTGAATTAATTTTTAAAATAAAGTATTGATTCGAAAATATACAACAGTTTCAGTTTTTTATATTTACCTTGCTTAAGTTTTTTTCAACTTTCTTCTCATTCTTCGTTTGATTTTTATATGCATACTTGAGTTTTCGTGTTGCCTTTCGATTTAAAGTAAATAAAGATAAAGGATTCAAATAAAGATATAAGAATACTTGATTTGAGAATAGTTCATGTATAATTTGCTATTGTAGGCCTACTATAGTGTCTAGCAACAAAAAAGGATTGCTATAAAAGATGACTACTTAAGCTTTTACAATTTGAGAACATTTAACTTCAAATTCTGATTTAATGTAGGGCCTATTATACCAAGTATAACCGGTAGTCCCCTCAACAAATACAAGACACCCTTCCCCGGCCCGACAATTCAAAATGTGTTAAGTTTCTTTGGAAAAGAATTATTTGTTGGGGGAGGGAAAAAAACATAAAATTTGGGGGGGGGGGATTGGTACCATTACCGTTAGGTGTGGTGGGCACAACTGCGTTTTTGAGAAGAAAGTTTAAAAACCTTGGTGGGTTCCCTTACAGAATACAAGCTAGACAATATTTAATGTAAGGGACCAATAAGGCAGAGTAGTTTATTGTGCCCAATGTTAGCCATGAACTGTGAAAACTTTAGGTTCCTACAATGTATTGTTTTCAGATGAAAGTCGAGTACGCCTAAACGGTTTCATCAACAAGCAAACAACACGGATTTCAACGTCCTGACGATGTCGTAGAGAAGTATGCAGACTGGGCCATTGAAGATGATAATGCTGTTACTACAGACCAAGTACTTTACAGAGAGAACATTCATTCTTTAACCTTTTGCAAGAGATCTGAAGAGGTTTTGGCTTTTCCCAGTGTGTCCAGCAAGATGGTGCCACCAGTCACAACGCTGTAGCCACTATTGCTTTACTTGAAAGAAAGTTTGGCAACCGTCTGATTTCTCGAGGAAAAAAAAAAGAGAAGATGATGAAGGAAAGCACCTCTGAAATCTCCCACTGACTACCATTGCAGAGCTTTGTAAAGAAATAACTAGATACTTTAGAAGCTTACAACAACACCTGTCCCCCAACACATTAAAAGATCTTCATGCAACAACGCTACAAGAGTTTCTAAAAACTTAATGGAGGGCATATAGAACATATGTGTGTTTAAAGATAAGTTTTATGCTTCCTTTTACTTTGTATATTTATTGTCTAAAAATAAAACATTTAAAATTATTACAATTGCAGTCCTGTAGGCCTACTCTGTAAAACAAACACAAGAAATAACAACCCTCAACACTGAACAAACTCATCATAGGCCTACTGAACTATCCAGGCTAAGCAAATGCAATTGCAATAATACATGATAAATTGATGGTAGGCCATACCAGTGCTCCCAAACTAAGTACTACCGTACAACTCATGAATGGCAAATATATTTTTCACCTCTTAATAAAAGTTTAACTAGGTACCGACAAAACTGTTTTTTCTTCAAATTTTAGTTACAGTAGGTCACTTTTGAAAAGGAAGAGTGGTTAAATAATATTTTCGAGAACTACAAATCATAAAATACTAAAAAAAGTATATTCGATATCGTGAAATAAAACCCTTTTCGGCCCCCACACAACAGTAGGCCTATCATACAATATTTATTTTTTGGAGTAGTCTACCAAACTAAACACCCAAAATTCTGTGTAGACTATTTTATAAGCTCTGATTATTTTTACATAATAATTGAGGGTTATATTGTTCTTCATAACCTGAACTGTCACATTTCATTGGGAATAAATAGGCCTACTTAAATTATTTGTCCAATATGTGATTGACAAATGAGTGATCCTATACAGGCGATTGTTTTTTTAAGGTTCAGAACTATAAAAAGAACTCGGAGGCCTAATAACAAATAGTGTGACCATAAGTAGGGAATTGTAGCCTTTAAGTTAAAAATTCTATTCTAAGATGTCCACTAAAAAAATGTCCTAACATACCTTTTAAACAAATTTAAGCTTTAGCATTATATGCATTTGAATGCACAAAGTTCCTGTAATTTTGTTTGCCACATTATAAATAGGTCTATTATAAAACTAAAAACACCCAAATCATTCAAAAGAAACCTCTTTAAAAATGCCCTAAAATGGAGCCAAGAATTTAATACCTTTGGCAATTTGTGTGGTTTTTTAATATACAAAATTACATATACCCAAGTATGTCTACTCAAAATATTGCATTTCTATTAAACAAATTATTACGTTCCTCATAATGATTAAAATTAGTAAGAGTTATTAGTTCTAGTTTTGAGGTTAATAAGCCTATTTATAAATCAAGAGTATAATACTTCAATTTTACATGATTAAAATATGTAATGCATTACAATTTGGACATAGGCAGCAGCACTTTCCAGACCTTAGCAAAATCAAAATACATAGTTTTTAATTAAACATAAAGAGTGCAGCACCTTTATGGAGATGTATTATTTTGAACAGTCGGGCGGGACAAATTTTTAGTTTCTTAAAAAAAGAAACAGGACCGCCTCACTGAGGGAATTAATTCTAATATCTCGTTTCAGAGATGCATTTGACTACCAATGTACGTAATTTATGGGGTCTTCGCTTCGACGTCATTTTTAACAGTCAGGCGGGACAAATTTTGAAAGTTTCTTTAAGAAAACAGTACCCTCACTGAGGAAAATTCAATAACTATTTCTACCAAACGTTAGATCATGTTTGGAAGTTATGTCAGCTGGATGTAAATCGGACGCGTTTTTGATTCACTTATTAATTCAACTCAACATAGTTGCTATTTTACATCCAGTTTAGTATACTTAGCCGGATGTAAATCAACTGAATTATTAATCAACTCAACATAGCTGTTGGTTTACATCCGGTTTATTGTTAAGTCCCGTAAAGTGCTGCACTCTGTATGCTTTTATATAAACTTGAAGATTCTGTTAGAGTGAAATATTTTTAACAGTGGGACGGATCAAATTTTTTAAGTTTCTTTTAAAAACCAGTGCCGTCTCACTGAGGGAAATTCGACAGCTGTTTTTACAAATACATTTGACTATTTATGTTGAATGTTACGATCATGCTGGCTGTTAACTAAAGGCTACAAAATAAGACACGTCCCGTAATGTGCTGCACTCTGTAAGCTTTTACATAAACTTGCAGATGTATATTAATGTTACGTTATTTTTAACAGTGAGGTGGCACAAAATTTGGAAGTTCTTAAAAAGAAAAGCGCTGCCACACTGAGGGGAATTCGAAAACTGTTTTGACAGATACATTTGGCTATTTTTACCAAACGTTAGGATCAAGTTGGCGGTTTATCTGGAGACTTGTAAACATAATATTTCGTGGTAGCTAGTTCATATTTTAACTACTAGAATACACTGTTAGTTCAAATTTTGAAATTAAATAAATTACAATAATAAGTTTAGACTAGTCCCGTAATGTGCTGCTACCTGTAAGCTTTTGCGTAAAACTTTAAAGCGACTATTGATAGGAATTGTTATCGTTTGAAATGAAATTAGGTTATATTCGGCTGGTAATTTTATAAAACAACTATTGAATACATTTTCTTTATTGCAGTGAAGTTTTTTCATAAATAAATACTTAGGTTGACCAAAAAGTGCATGAAATACTTAAACGAATTTATCTTTGTACCTGATTTGTATTTTATAGGCCTATTTCTCATTTTTTGTTGTCTTTTGGAGGATGGTAGGACATCTCAGAAAATATTGAATTAGCCTAATAATTGTCATTATTTTATTTTGCATATTGTCTATCACATATACTATTTCTCAAGGCCATTTTTTGTTGGTACGCCATAACTTCCTTAATACATCATCAAATTACATGAAAGAGGAATCATTTTAAAGCTTTTCTGAACCGCTACACCGGAAAAATATACAAAATATAATCATACGAAAAAATACAAAAAAAAAATAAAGAATCCGAAAGTAACAGTGATGTAAGATCAAGTAAGTTGTAGGGATATTTTCCTGGCGTTGGCAACACTGATGACAACAATACCCAGCTGGAGAGCTGCCGTAACGCCACTACATTGCCATTTTTAATTAATTGTAAGCATGGTTATAAACAGCATTGTGGATACATCTATTACTTTAATTAAGTGGGATTTAAGTAAGTTAGAATGCGAATGCTTTGCACGGGTCAGCTAGTTTTTAATGTTTTTATTAAAACATTTTTAAACAAATTTGCCAGTATTTGCCTATATTAATTAATTAGTAAATAGTAAAGTTATTTTGATTAAATTTTGAATTTTTTAGGACTATAATCCATGTAGGCCTACATAATGCATAAGGAAAAGTATTTACCAAAATATTTCCAAAACCGATTTATGTCATAAATAGTCTTAGTCATTAAGGAAGGCCACTGTCCATAGGTCTAGGCCTACCTCAATTTCAGTATTTATCCAATAAATACAATTGGAATAACTGAAAAGCATTTAGACCTAAACTTTATTTCTGTAACTCATAAAGTTGGAAAGTCTGTTTCACTATGTAAGATACAAGAAAGGCAATTTTGTTTAACCATTTCATAATGGTGGAAAATAGAAAATCCTTTTAGGAAAGCCATTCATTTCTCATTTGTAATGGCTTAAGCGAAACTTAGTTCTAATGTTTTTTTACATGGCATAATGTTCAGGAAAGAAAGTATCTGGTCACTCAGTGCAAAATTTAGAAGCCCTTCTGTGACTGGCCAAGTTACAATTACAAAATTTGGTAGAAATATGTCTTGGTAACATTAATCAACCCTAATGCTCACAAAACTATAAACCCTGACTTGTCAAATAGGCCTAACTCAAATAGAATAGACGATTGCTTCCACTCCATTAGCTTTAGTGTGTAAATGTAAATGATGTTTTTGTAGTTTGTAATATGGAAGTCTACTATTTATTGAAAGAAACTGTACGTACAGCAATTCCCCTATTTAGGAACAATAGACTACACAGAATAGGAACATGACCCAAAATACTTAAACAGGTCATTTGAGTTTGAACTGTAGTGTCATATAAATCGTATGTCGTCATTTTTGTAATTATTGAGGTACAATTAATTTTTCTCTACTTACAAATATTTGTATGCACAGTAAATATTAATAAAAGGCTTTGTCATTAATTGTGGCTCAGTTTGTTAACTTTCTTGTACAAACAACTGATTTTTTAAAATTTCAGCGGACGTAGACAATGCTTACGTGCTACAAATTGTAACTGTGGAACAGAAAAGACCTGCTACTTGAGGTCTACTGCACAGATTTTAATAAGAACACTATTGAAGCGTGCAGTGCCATCAGCATCAAAGGAATGAGTGGAGCCCCTACACTATTTAAAATACACTTTAAAGACTAAATTAAAAAATAATGCTAATTACTTACTCATATATTTCCAACAGATGGTTCTAATAAACCCGTACCAAAATTGCGTAGGATCAACTACATTGGTAAGGTTTGCTATATGGTTGGGAATGTATTTGAAAAGAAAAATCACTGTAAACCAGCTTTTTACTGTAAGAATTATTTAGGGAACATGTTAATAGACTGTAAGGATAAAATAGATAACATGCAATAAAAGTGGTGTTTATAAACTGTCATGTAACATTTGTAATGCAGCTTATGTAGGCCAAACAGGCCGTAGTTTTAAATGTAGGTTAAGTGAACACGAAAGAAGTTGAAGGTTGGGTCGTAATAACTAGTTTTTCCAATCATTTAAAAATTCATTTAGAGTCAGATTTTTTCAATAATGTTAATTTTAAAATTCTCCATGTCAATGAAAAAATTAGGAATTAAATTCATTGAAAATGTTAGAAATTAAGTGATTATTTTGTAAAAACTCCAACCTTGTATTAAATGAACAGAATTCATGTCAAACTCATCAGATTTTTTCAATAATGTTAATTTTAAAATTCTCCATGTCAATGAAAAAAGTAAGAATTAAATTCATTGAAAATGTTAGAAAGTAAGTGATTATTTTGTAAAGACTCCAACCTTATTGTATTAAATGAACAGAATTCATGTCAAACTCATCCTTCCCTTTACTTGTGTTTGTTGACCAAGCAACTGTTCTCTGTTGTAATATCTATGTTTTCCTCAGTCTGTGTTTAGCTGCTTTGTCAACCGGTCGGCAAGGCTGAATACAATTTCGTAGAATTTACTAAAAATTGTGTTTGTTTTTCATTAAAATGGAGTTCTACCAAGTATTTTCAGCCATCAGTGCAAGTCGTATATTATTCAGTTTTTACAATTATTATTATTTGTTCCAACAGTTGCCATTATTAAATTTGTGTACAAAAATACTTTTTTAGGCTAGATGGCAAACATAGGCCTACTCTATTCTATTTAGTTTATGTACTGTATGTGTTAGTTTTTCACTTCATAATAACAGTCGATTCATACTCTATTCATCGTGTGTTATTAGCGAATTTCCATACTAGGAAAGATGAGATATTGCAGTGATCCTTATGGTGAGACCTAAGGTCAGGAGTACTCAATGAGCACCGATCATGCTCCCCAGATCACGTTTTAGGGTGTGATTAAAAACATTCTATATATGTGTTCGACTCTAAAGATCGCATTTACATCCGATTTGGTGCCCATGTTGGTTGACTGAGTGGCTCATATGAGGTCATTAGCCAAAAAAATTCAACAGCAGAAAGTACATTTTTTACACAACCTTACAGCTCGTTTGGTTACCCTAAAATCTATCAAAACGTAAAATATTATAAAAGTACTTCAAGTTCAAATACAATAGGGAGATTTTATCGTTGGTCAGCTTCTATTACGAGGCCAACGGCCGGGATACAAACCAGTGCAAGAGAAGCGAAGCAGTAAAATATCCTAGGTCATAAGGTCGAGGTGCAAATTCACAAAGCGAGATTTTCTGCTGCGACCTGAACGAAGAAGTGCTTGAGCCGGGGTTGGAGGCTGGGTTACAAATAAATTCTACTAATATATTTTGTACACACAGACAGCAATTCAACGTTCTTGTGAGTAGACCAATTTCCCAAATAGTTGGTTGAAACCATAAAACCAAATAAACAATTGGAAATTCGCTCAACTCACGTCAGCGGTTCAGCTGCGTTGTCAAATTATTTTCATTATAATGGCAAATGTCCAAACAAAAATTATAAAACCAGCGCCGTATTTGAATTCTCACCACGAATATTGTTTGAAATTTCAGCTTTGGGAACATCAGCTACAAACGTATTCAGTTCATAAGTAGAGGACTTACTGTACACACTTTTATTTTTAATATTATATTCATTTAATACAAAATGTAGAAAACAAATATTTAATATCTTTTATGCTATCAAAAAATGTACAAATTTTTCAAAAAAACTCTTCCAAACGGACAAGTTGATAACATTCTTGGAGACAGTTTATTTAACCTTTTACTCTATTTTACTCTTAGCTGCTCCACCAGATCCAATTAAAATATTTGTTTGCAGAATTATTTTTGTAAATTCGCTAAAAAAATCCTATAAATAGTAAACATAAGTTATTATATATCATTTTGTTCGGAATAAAACAGAGAATAAGGAAAAAATTGTTGAAAGATTAAATACAAATATTTCATTGAGTAGGCCTATTTTGAATATAATCGGCCAAAAAAATCAATTGATTATTTTGTTTTGTAATGAAACTAAAAATAAGAATAAAAGAGTTTAGGGCTTTTAAAATACTTTATTACACTAAATGTGACCATAATAAATAATTTTAAAAATATTCTTGAGGTTTAACAAAAAATTTTTATTGAGTAGGCCTATTTAGAATATATTTGGTCAAACAAATAAAAAAATGTGTTTTTTTTATGAATTAAAAGTAGTAATAAAAATGATTAGAGCTTTAAAAATAGTTTTTACAGTAAACATGTCTGTTTAAGTATGTCAATTGTATTTATATTTATTCAAAAATTTATTTTAACAATAAAATTTTTGTGAAATAATGGTACATAACCACGTTAACGTATAGTTTAAACAGTTGCCATTTCTCAACACAAAATAAAACAGAAACAAGATTTTACATTATTTACATTAACAAAATTTACACAAAACTGCAAAATAATAACGTAGAGTAAAAATAAATACCACTTGAAAAAGCGTAAACAAAAGTTACAAGACGCAAGATAAAAGACGATGCTATTTGTATTTCTTGATCATGACTGGCAAACAGCTGCTCAACTTCAGAGAGATATAAAATATATTCAACATATCGAAGGGTGGATGGAAGAGGAAAAGAAACTAGGCGAGTGCCAGGCAGGGTTCCGTAAGGGCTATTCTACGACGGACAATATATTTTCTTTGATGAGTTCATTTAAAAATAGTACAAGAAGGGAAAACTATATTCTTTTTTTGTAGATTTTTCATCCGCATTTTGATACTATTAACAGAGAAGCATTGTGTTTTACTTATCCACTTATGGGTTTTTCTACAAAATATTAAAAGTTATTAAAAATCTGTACAATGGTACTGCGTTGGGGGTTTGGTGTGGTAATGGAGTGTCTGAAACGTTTGTAACTCAAAAGGGTTTAAGGCAGGGATGTTTACTTAGTCCGGTATTGTTTTCACTTTTTATTATAAATGATGTTGATGAATTTTTGGGAGGAGGCTGTGTTTTTGGGAACGTCGCGTGCCAGCTTTGCTGTATGCTGACGACATTGTGTTAGTGGCTCCTACATCGGTAACCTTACAACAAATTGATAATTCGCAGGTGGATTGCGAAACGTTGAACCTAAACGTTTAGATAAGTCGAAAATAATGGTTTTCAGAAAAGGAGGTAGGTTGGGGGCGAATGGTGGTTTTATAAAGAATGTGAAATTGAATGTAACAATAATTATAAGTATTTAGGAGTAACGTCGACTCCAACAATCTCTTTAAAGACGCATCTCTCCCAAAAATTGGCAGCTGACAGCTACTAAAACGACAATAGGTGGAACGTGGAGTAGCTTAATGGTGAACAGACGTATTCCTTTGAAAGCGAAATGGTCGTGCTTTAACGCGGTACAAAGATCAATTATTTGTTACAAAGCTCAAGGCTATAGACAATATGAGCGCATGGAGCAGCTTTTAAAATTCTTTGTCAAATGTCTTTTTCAATTACACGAAAATACACCCAATTATGTTTTGTATTTGGAGTTCAATTTGGATTGGTTGTTTTGTTTCACTTTGAACCTGCATATAAAGTATATTTTAAAAGTATTAAAGTTGTCTTACGATAGGCTGCCTAATTTTCTGCTAGGGAAATAATTAACGCCAATTTGTTTTGGTAGGTATTCAGAATGGAACATAATGGCGAATACATGTTCTTTATCTTTTACCGAGGGACTCAATGGAACGAAATAATAGAAAGGTCAAATGTTTGCATTAGTGAAACGATAAGGCTCCGAAATAAACAAGAAAATCTTCAGGCTCGTTCCGATTCTACGTTTTGCACCATTTATAAATCTTTGAATTTGAATAACAACTCTTATCTAGATAAGGATGTTTGGATAGTAAGGAATGTAATTAAATGTAGAGCAGAGCTGCTGTATTTGAACTGCAGGCCTATAAACTGAATTTTGGAAATTCGCTCAACTCACGTCAGCGGTTTACTACATTCTCTAGACTACTGGAGTTTTTGTTAATTACCTGGTATGAAGAAACTGCATTGCTTCTGAATATTCTTGAGGAAATAAACTTACACACTTTACATGAAATGATTAATTTTTATTTATTAATTTATCCTGGGCTACAATGTTACACAGTACTCTATACATATTTCTCTGAAAATAACATAATATTCTCCAATACAGGTCAGGTTATTCCAAGTTATTCTTACAAATCAAATTGTACAACATCAATTACAGGCTTTACTTTAATTTAAAATATACTCAAACCTCAATGTTTTAAATAATATCTGTATTCAGTTCACTGATCTTTGTACAGGGTGTTTCAAAATGAATGTCAGGGTTTTAAGGCTTTGTGGTATTTATTGCACTTAACTTACAATTATAAAAGACCAGTGAACCCGGCAACGCTTCACTATTGCTTGATTTAATTTTAAGGGTGGTTATCCCATTTCATCCCTTTGACTTAACCCTCCCCGTGGCAGACTGCCCAAAGTGACGTTCTCTCAGGCGCAAGATGCAGCCATTTTGAAAATATGCGAGAATTTGCATATTCCATTATTTAATACACTTTAAATCATCCAATCGTAATAAAACCGGCACCGTTGGAAAGGCAATCAATTAAACTTTAATTTTTATATTTAAAACTTTTTCGTAAAATGTATATTTACTTACGTAATCATCGTTTTAAAATATGCAGATCGGGTTACAGCTGTTTCAACGCATGAATTTGCATACAATTGTACTGTTATTTCCCACTTCTTCAACGGGCAAGCCCAACTACAGAAGTATTTTTATTGAGATTATAAAGCTACCATTGGATTCGTCAAGATTTTATCTTTCTAATAGTGCTTTCCAATCAGATGTCACTATTTTACACGATTTATGACGAAGATCTCTGTAAGCAGATTGGACAGTTTTCAACCAATGAAACAGACCATTTGTCAACCGATATTGGGATGGCACTGCCTTATGTTCCGACAGATTTCTTTTCACCATTTTGTAGAATTTCAAATAGTTTGATCTTTAATTTGACTGATTTGCAAGATAGATTACACTTGCATATAGAGTGTCGTAAACAATCTAACAGCTGTCATGTTAATTAAACAGATTGTTAACAGATGGCGCCTTTCATTAGGAACCATATGAAGTGTAATATAAAAGTTTGTCTAATCAATTTTTGTAACGAAAACATGAATTTTAACCTGTTTGTCAATAGCGGGGATCATAAGCTTTAAAATGATGCTTGAGTAATTAATTTTGAAGAAGAATTAAGGGAGATATTGCTTAGCAACAAAAAACACCTTTGAGAAATAATATATAAGGTTTTCTTTATAGTTTGTAAGAATTTAGTGCAATTTATTTTTATTGTATAAAGGTAGCTACCCCATTTAAATCTAATAATATGTAGTGACCATATTCTCTAAAAAAATCCTTGTAGTGATATGTGTAAATAATGAAATTTTTTTGAAATAAGTGGAGTAGTTTTGAGAAAGTAAGTGGATTACTATTTAATTATAAGGGTAGTTATTCCATTTCATCTCTTTGACTTATGTGATCAAATTGCAAATAGTTTTGTGTATCCCTTAAAAATAATATTACATAATTTTAGATTTATAGCTTGTAGGATGTTAGTTTAATTTATATTTATTGTACAGGAATAGCAACCCTTCAGACTGTAACAATTGTAACGTCTAAACACTTCTGACAATGATATGTATTGATGAAGTGTAAAATTTGTAGCAAAATCGGTTGTAGCTTTTTTTTTGAGTCTATAAAGGACAAAGAAACAAACATTAAATTTTATTCATAGAGATAAATCACACGAAAGAGCAACTCAAACAGTTTTTCCTAACTGTCATACATCGAATCGATAGCCGAGTTCGTCCCAAACCTTGTTAAGTGTGTCTGAAGTAATTGTTGCAACACCTGCTTCAATCTTGTTTCTTAAGTCAGGTAGCGGAGTTACATACATGAGATCCTTTATGAACCCCCAATGGTAAAAATCGCATGGCGTCAGATCGGTTGAACGTGTAGACCATGCGAAAAAAACTCTGTCATCCGGCAGTCGACTACAATGTAGTTAAAAAAATCGCCTACTGAGTTATAAAAGTGAAACAGCTGCCAAATAAAGTTGTGTGGTTCAGCTTCTTCCAATTGAGGAAAGAGCCACAGTTGTAGTGCATCAAGATAGGAAACGCCAGTTACAGTTGCTTCGGCAATACAAAAATGAGCATAAACTTTCCGCTAGTATATGGCACTAAAAACATTCAATTAGGAGAGACTCGTTGCAACTGTATCATCTCGTGGGGAATTGCTGACCCCCAGATGCGCCACATTATGAGTGCTCACATGTCCACTTAAGTGAAATTTCGATTCATCACTGAAGGCGACAAGATCCATAAATCTTCAATGTCATGCAGCAACATATCGTTGGCACGTAAACGGTAGTCTGTAGGCTTCAGAGCTTGTAACAACTGCAAACGATAAGGACGACCTTGTAAGCGCCTTCTTAAAACTCCACACTAAAATTGCTAATTCACGACTAGCCTTCCGAACTGATTTCTTGGGGCTACACATGAAAGACTCTCTCACACGTTCTTCAGTTACTTTTAACCGTCCCTTACTCTTCCCTTTGCAAATACAGATGACACAATCTACGGATGTTATTATCACTTGCAGGATTACATTTGAACTTAATATGGAACACACATTACACTGTAACTACAGATACAGTACTTGCAAACTGTAAAACACAAAAAGCTTTCTGTTCACTAGTCGCCATCTTAACTACTAGTGCTTTCTAATGGAAGACAAAAGAAACAGTGCATACGCACAGGTGTACCAACTAAACTGTTTGAGTTGCTCTTTCATTTGGTGTATCATTTATAATTGTAAGATAAATGTAATAAATACTACAACCCCTATATTCATTTTGAAACATCCCGTGCTGGCATGAATTCACCAATTTCAAAGATATAAAAAGTTTAGTCACACAAATTACACGATTAAGGTGCGGCATCCTGGATCGAGTCTGGACTTAGACTAACAAGCAGGCAATCGACGAGGTTTCTCGGATGGTTGTCAATCGTCCTCGTTGTCTCTAGTTTTTATAAAAGACTAAGAATCGCCCCTATGACAAAGAGGCTTAGCCTCGAACTGCTGTTGGCTATTTCTTGTTATCATACATAAATGTCAAAGTTGTTACGCTTTATAAATATGTTAGTTTTTCAAGTTTAATTGGAAGTTTGGGTGGACCAATCGATATGTTGACCAAATGTCAAGTCTATGATACTCCTCATGTGCAACAGATGTCGCCAGAGTTGCCCGTGAGCCTGTATTCACAGCATTACTGTGCATTTTAGCTGGTTTTGGTATTATTCTCTTTGAAATTTTGTGCTCTACGCATTTTAGGCCCATTATTTTTGCCTTCATATATCAGGACATTTTAAAAGATCAGCACATTCTGAAACGTTTTAAAATTTACAGCCTCAAGTCTTTTTAAGTTTTGAAAAAACACATTCAATCGTAACACATGCACTCTATTTTTAAAACAACAGTTTATTAGTACAGGATGATTAGTTTTTTAGACATTTATGGACACGTGTCATATTTTAAAAGTGAAAAACAGCAACTTCAATTTGAGCGTGTCTAATTTTCAACATACAGCCACAAATGTTGGATTGGTACTGGCACAAACTCACAGGCCCCTCTACAAAAACGAGACCAAGATCACGGAGCTATGTTTATTTTTAGCCGAGTTATTGAAGATTCAAATTAATTCAACAGAAACTGTCGCTCGTTCAACCACGATTGCCTCCTTACACCCGCCATCGACTGTCACAACGACATTACGTAAAAAGCTATATAAATCAATAAAAAGAAGATACCAGAATATACACATAGTTAGGTTACAAAATCGAGGCAATTCATTTCATTAGGTATAACAACCACCTCTACAAGAATCCTTCACCCCTTTCCCCACTACAAGAAACCTTCACCTTTACTCCCACCACTACAAGAATCCTTCACCTTTACCCCCACCACTATAAGAATCCTTCACCTTTACACTGACATATTCGCTTACATTTTCACAATTAGTCGTGGACACAGAGTTCACCATGTTTTGCTTCTGTGCTGGGCTTACAATGAGGACCCCACAAAGTTCTTGGACAGCCTCTTCAGTTTGCAGGAAATTCAAGATAGAAGTATATGGTTAACTGGCCAGGAAAATTTTCAGAAAGAGCTGTGGAAGATACAATTTATTTAGATGTTGGTTAATACAATATTTGGATGGTAATCTTTCTCACTTATAAACTATAAAATATTATTTCAGATTTTTGTTATTTCCTTCAGCGATCCTGTCGTTGCAGTCTCGGCCTCACTGGGCTATTTTCAAAGTTTGTTAAAACACATTTTACACGTTGTAACTTATAGCCCTTTAAGAGGGTTGTCGATTACAATTAATAATTTAATCTTTAGTAATAAATGATTTTACTATTGCTCAGGGTTGTGAATTAAACAGAACATTAATTAATGGTAATAATAATCACAGTGGACTAATAGATCTGATATTTCATCTTTCATTAAAATTCATAAATTTTATTAAAAACAAAAAAAAAACAATTCTTTGCTTATTTTATAAAATTAACTTTGTGGTCTATAAACTTTTGAAAAAAGGGCACCAACCCCTTCCCAAGACAAATTTCAACAAATAATATATTAATGTAATGGAACAAATACATTACAGATATTATTACATTACAAAATAATATTATTGTTAGATGATATTATATTGTAAACATTCTATTTCTTTGTGTTCAATTAATAATTTGTTAGATTACTGAAGACAGCAATATTGTATTTGGATTCGATGTAATTTATAAGTGAATTTGAGATTAGTCAATTTTAATCAGATAATTATAGTAATTTTCATCACTGTTTATAAAAAAATACTTACATTATTAATATCAATTTCAAGATATTACAATTTAAACATCTGTCATTATATTATGTGCCTTATTTTGGTTTTCTATAATGAATAGATAAATATTTAAGATTTAATTGCAAAGAAAGTCAATATTAATAGCTCATCATTTAATACAAATAATTAATTATACAGCAGAGACCCGCTAATCCGAACCCCGCTATTCCGAAAAACCGCTTATTCTGAACAGAGTTAAGAAAAATACAGATTTTTTTACAAAAAAACAGGAGAAATTAAAAAGACGTTCGTGAAAAAAACGTACATTTATTGTTATACAAATAAGTTAAATAGAGACTAAGCTTGATGAAAACGCCTGAATTGGAATGAAAGCTAGTTTTGTTTCCTTCACGTTTTGCAGGAAGGAAGTTACTGATAAGCGTCCGGTAAAAGGATACCGTTTCAAAGAAAGAAGGAAGGATTAGGTACAACAGCTAGGCACTAGTAGTGTTGTTGCCACCTGCCAATTGGGTTCATCCGTTTTTTGTCTCCGTTTTCGTTATCTCAAAGGAATTTATTTTTTATCTCAATCTTTTTTCAAGACGATTCAGTACTTAAGGACAGACTGGGGGATGACAAAACAGACAGTTCGAACAACTGTCCCGTCCGTTTTTATAAGATAACGGAATCGTAACGCAACGGAAGGAAAAAATTGATGGTGTAAACCTACGCTAAGACGAGGTTAAGAGAATTTGCCGCGTCTTCGTGTGTTATGAATTTAGTTTGAGCATTTACCTCCTCCTCGCTTCCCTCCGAGCCGATCAACGCTGTATAGAACTGACACTAACCGATGTCCCCGCACTTAATTTACGCCTTAATATGTCAATACGTTGATATTACTCATGAAATCCGCCTATTCCAAATTCCCGCTAAACCGAACAGTGTTCCCAATTAGTTCGGAATAGAGGGGCTCTACTGTGTATAAACATTTTTCTTTTAAATATTAAATTAAAACAGTTATGGCATAGTACACAAAAAAGAATAAGAATAAAATACTATAACCCAGTATGTTTTTCTAAGGTGACCTCCTAACTTCAAAATATAAGTTTTTTTCCTTTTTTTTATTTATTCCTTGTGTCCCTTTCCTTTTAGATTTACAATAAGATGATGAAATTAACATGGAGTGTTACAGCTATGAAAACATTAATTTTACATTATGAAAAAGAAGAATGTTTGTGGACATTCACACTAATGCCTGCAAAAACCATCATGCAGGGCAAAAATCTTTAGAACAAACTTACAAATTTAATATAATAAGCTTATTGGGATTGGCAATATAGACTATGTTCTGTTTGGATCTTTTCGGTTATGTGTCAGCAAACTTTAAAACACTTTCTATAGATAACCAGCAAACTTTTGAAGCGCTGTACGGTAACAAAAAACTTTCTAATTGAATAAAACGTCAATCAAGACTACACAAAATAAACAATAACAGTTGATAGTGGTTGGACTTTCCTCTGCGATAAGATAACGAAATGGGCCGAGCAACAATTACCAGCGGCTAGTTTGTGCTGGTCTGTGGTGCGGTGCTTTCTTGTCCATGCAGTCCAGTGATCGTCTTATATGAACTTCATTAAGTTGGTGGAAAGTATTAAAAATGAAGAAGATGCAGTACAATTTTTTCAATGAAAAGTAATTATACACAATCCGCTTGTATGTGCGAACGGTCACGATATAAAATTATATTTGGAAAACCGACAACGTTGGGTTTGTTCTAAAAAACAGTGTCGTGCGTACATTTGCAACAAAATACATATTTAACCAGTTCAACGTTACCGTTTTGTAAAATTGTGTTGTCCATTTACTGTTGGTCACAAGAATTGACATCAATAAAATTTTGCAAAAAGGAGCTGGAAAAAATTAAACTGCGGTGGACTGGATTAACTACATACGTGCAGTTACTGCAAATCATTTGTTAAATAATCCCTTATTAATAGGTGGGCCTGGACTGACGGTTGAAATCGATGAGAGCCTGGTTTCTCGCTGGAAAAGTTTTTGGCGGAATTTGTAGGGAGACTAGTTTTTTAGTAGCCGTTGAAAACTGAAAAGCAGCCCAATTGTTATCCATCATAAAAGACTTTGTTTGCTCCGGCACAACAATCATTTCAGACGAGTGGAAAGCGTACAATCAATTGTACAGACATGGTTATGAGCATTTCACAGTTACTCATAAATATAACTTTGTCAATCCCGAAATGGGTGCACATACACAAATAGTCGAAATCAATTGGCGGCTGGCAAAACACCATAACAAAGTTCAATGCTTTGCACATCGTAACGCTCACATTGTTCTATGCTTGTGTGAGCTTTTGTGGCGACAGCAGGATCACGGAAAAGAGTTATTCAAACAAATTCTCGAAGATATTGTCGCCTACTGGCCTCCAGAATAAAGCTAACAATTATTCCTTCCATAGTTTAGAAAAATGTTTAAAGTTTGCTGACACATAACCTAAAAGATCCTTATGTTATTTGTAAAACATTAAAGAGATTTTGACTATGTTTACTTTATTGTAAAAATATATTTACAAGTTTGTTTAAGATTTGTTTTTGAAATTAAAAAAAACTGTTATAATATGAATCACAAACTTCCAACTGTAATTCTTGAATAATAGTTGTATTTACACCTAGTATTTTTCTCCTTTGTATCCATGGCCAGACCCATAGTCGTTTTCTTTAGTCGTGCCATGTCTAGATAACCACTTGATGCAGCAACATGACCAGTTAACATGCCTTGATCCATTACAGCATCTGAACTGAACGAATAAACCGAAACATAACCCCTAAATATATCTAGTCAATAACCCAGCTGATTAAAGAAATTGGACAGGTGTAATATGATTTTTTTTACAAATATTTGATCAATGATCTTTGATAAAAGTTTGACCTAATACTTGACAGTGTAATATCCCCTTACCTTTATATACAATCCAATCAATGCCTGGATTACTGACTTGAGCAAATCATAAGGTTCAGCTGCTCCTTCAATCAGGCAAGAAGCAGATACATTCTTCTGACAGGAACACTGCAACAGTACAATGCACTAAATCAGTTTGATATCAAAATCAGTCAAAATGCAACACTTTTGTCTTAAACAACTTGCTGCAAGATAAAGGTATTTAAAGAATACACAATACTGTTTTTAAGGAACAATAGTAATCTAATGGTACCTTTTTTCATAAATGAATCAGGAAACATAAAAATAAGAAAACCATCAGTAAGAAAAAACAAATTTACGTTTCCACAGAATACTGATCAGCGTTAAGCCATACTTTAAAATATGTATTAGCAAAAGAGAACATTGCCGTTGCTTTTAATACTTCAAATAAATTATACTCTTTTTTAAATAAATCAATAAAAAACGTAAGTGACAAGCATGGCAAGACTGGCATATACAAAATTATTTGTAGCTAATGCCCCAATTTTTATATAGGACAGACGGTCCGCTCTTTCAACAAAAGATTTGAGGAACACTTGCCTAAGAGGACCTATCCACAAAATCTGCTTTCGGTGAACATCTTATCGATATTGGTTCATAAATACACTGATATCCACAATAACATGGAACTATTACACTTTTGTAAAAAAAGTAGGTACATGGACTCCGTGGAAGAGTTCAAGATCTATAAAGGTGTAAAAATGAATCCTATCAATGACAAACTATCTTTTAAATCCAATTTAATTCACGACACCGCATTAAGGACAGTCAACATTTATAAACAAACATCTTGTCGCACCGCCACAACAGATAACAGAGAGGGGAGGGATTCTCAATGACAACTACCTATTTCACAGTCTAGATTTGCTCATTACCAGTACCGCACGCAATATTTTGGCCAAAATAATATGTACGTGTTATTAACGTTTGTGTGTTGTGTTGTGTGTTTTTTAATGGTTTTATACTTGTGTGACGACCTCGATTGAGCGATTTGACTGTTTTTGTACGGCCTGATGATGGAAACATAGTGTTTTTGAAACCACGGTAGCCTTTACAAGGTGAATAATTAGACCACGAGACGGTGTACTGTAAGTACAAATTTCTTATATATAATGATACCTAAATGTAGAATATATAACAATTCAAACCCTGTAAATGAAACTTTGAATAACCTATAGTAAAATACATAGAGTTAGGCCTAGTTAACCAAAGACAAGT
>JAGFPH010002758.1:22982-45059 GCA_018207615.1 Philaenus spumarius
AAGAAAACACTTGTAATTAGATTATAATTTTAACCCCAATAAATGTGTACTTGTAAACCATTTTCATTCATTTATACAGAAATAGATATAATCTTAGTGACTTATATTAGAACTTAGAAGTTATCCCAATTGCAAGTTGTATCAGAGAAAGTAATTATTAGAGTTATTCCAAAATTTAATAAATTCTTAATAATAAAAGAATAAGTGTTGTAGTTTTGTACTAGTTCAACTGTTTATAGATAGATTGATATATTATATCTTTATTACAGGTTTACTAAGATGTAATAAGTTGATAAATTAATAAAACCTATGATCGAGCAGTAGACTTGTCGATAGATGCTCCATGTATCAAATCTCTTGACTCTCACAGCAGTCGTCTTTTCACCCACAACACAATTGACGGCATCCATGAAATTTGATTTTCCTGTACAAGACAAAAACACAATATAAATTTGATGACATTAGTAAAAGACCATCTTGCAAAAATGAAATATTAGCCTACATTGAGCGCATGTGATGAACAAAGATTACTGTAAAGTCATATTACATGTAAGAATTACGCTGGAAATGAATTTCGAATTTCGGTTTAATACATTCGTGACTAGTTAACATGCGATGAAAACAAATAGGTAGGTATAAGGAAGTGTGTCTCCCGTCTGACGCTATTAAAACCAAAATATTAATTTTTGCACACATAAACAGCTTTCTAAGTTAACTTCAATTTTCTGTTGTCAAAAGTTATGTTTAATTTAGGTTAATGATTTTCATAAAACAACTTAATTTATAGCCTAATAATTAGTCTTATTAAAACAAACAACATTTATATAAATAGGCAATACAGTTGAACTAGGTTTTAACAGCCACGGCTAATGCGTCAACTCAGACATAGCGTAATTTTTTTCTTTCGGTTCAATAAACACAAAAGTTTTTATTGTAAATTTACTTATTGAGAAACCATCTCAAGCTATGAATTACTTGGATAATCGAAGTTCTTCTGTAAACAGGCTATATCATTAGATTTTCCAATTTGTTTTGAACTTAATCCTTACATTGAAATATTTTTGTTTTTAGTGAATTGTTTGCAGATTCAATGGTTTTTGTAATTTCAGCAACATATTCACTTTTACTCTAGAATTAGATTTGTATTTAAATTAATCTGTCTTGCTGGTAGCAGCCACTAATAACTCCTTTTAAATCTAGCAAGTAGGCCTACACTTTTCATCCAGCTACTACTTTAAGATGTCTATCCTGCCTCATTAATAGGGTAGAAAGAACAACTTATCATCCGGGGGGCAGAATAGTATCAATATAAAAAGCATTGAGTTAACGTTGCCTTTACTTGACTGGCAAATATAGTAAATACTTTTTATATGGACACTTTTCCGTAGTGAAACAACTGCAGAAACAACAATGCATCAATGAACTTCCGTGTCTATGTATTCTTGGCATAACCTCAATTGTATCAATTTTCAGGTTTTAATAAAGTTTCTTCCACAGTACAATTCAAATGATTTACTAAAACTTTAGCTGGAGGGAAAATGTTGCGAGTCTTACAGGAAGAAAGTATCTTAGTCGCCCTCAAGAAAATTACCGCATGAGTGCAGCGAGGAACATTACCTTTCGGGACGACAAAATAATACTTTCCTCCCTTGATTAACCCTTTCCACTCTAATTACTGGGGACCTAGTGTTACTATCAGGTCAGATTAATTTTGAGCGAATATTGCACTGTAACATGTTTACTCCAAAAAAAAGTATTTCTGTCAGTTCTAAAAGGCTGATTTTTTTTTGTAGTTTCTTCTACGACTAAAGTATAGATTGGTATGAAAAAAACATATATTTTTATTTTCAAGTATATGTTTTTAATTTGTATTTATTGAAAAAAATACAAATTTGTAACAAAAAAACCGGAATAAACAAGAATTTTGGAAAATTTTTCAATGGGAAGACCTATATTTGTTGCTTGTTTTTTGTTGTCTATATCATTATAAACAAAATTAAGTGGTTTACACATGTTTTAGACACAATAATAAATCATAAAAAAATTATAATTGAAAAACAAGTTTTTTGTAAAAAATTAGTTTTTATGAAAACAATTAGTTTTGACACCAACTTGTACATAATTGCCTCAACTATTTATTATATTGCTTAACAACAGTATTATGTAGATCAAAACTAGTAAGAAAAGCTTTTTTCAAAAATGATTGGTAATATTTTAATTACTCAGGTTCGAAACAAAGTTCCGTCGCCACTAACGTCATTTTGTAACAAACTGCCGTCGTCTTCGTTCATTTTATTCCACAACAATCATTATTATTATTATAAAAAAAAACAATATTCAAAAATAAACTGTGAAATTACACACGATAACCTAGTACAACTAAACTAAACAAAGCGTAAGCTCACTAAAACATTGCGTAGTAAGTAGGAAACCAACCAACGACGAGAGCAGACGGCTGTTTACAGAGCGGAGAAAGACGGCAAACATTACATTTTCTAAGATTTATTTACCACAGAAACTGAACTGAAATGGTCCTAAAAAATTTCCACAGATAGCAGCACATCTCAAACTTCAACAAAAGCGGTCATCAAAGTAACTACGTCTGTTTAAATACAATGTTATCATAGCGAGTTCGGGGCTCGCCCGACATAGGAGTTCGTGCGGATTAGTAGGGTACGGGGCTGGAGTGGAAAGGGTTAAGACACAAATAAATATTTCACATGATTAAATGAAAGTAACAATAGCCTACATCTGTAATAATCTCAAAAAATGAATCAGTAGGCCTACAACTACGAAACACAATATTTAGTAAGTCTACAACTTCTGTATATATTTATTGAGTGTTTGGCAAAGATTGTAATAATCTTTTTTTACATGGTTTAACTGCTTTATATATCCATCTATATACAGAAGTTTGCCAAGTACATCATGAAAACATTTCCGCTCCTTACCCAACGTAATGGTGTGGGTGACCTTTAGCGCACGGGTTGTATAGTGAATGACAAAGCAGTCTTGGGATTGTTATACATTCCCCACCTTGCGGCATCGTATTTACGCTCACCATCCTATTCCCACGAATTGTTTCTTCCCTCTGCTACTGTATTTTGTTATTTTTTTGTTTATTCAGTATTAAATATTTGTGAATTAGAGTGTCATTATGAGTGGAAAGTGAAAGCGTGTACCATTAAACCAAAAATGGGGACCAATTAAACGATTAGATGGAGGTGATTCAATTAGAGAGTGGCAAGTGATTCAATCGTTGGGGAAGTTACAGTCGGGGATTAGAGACAAAATGGATCACAAATTCATATATATACTTAATACATTTAAAACTATATCATTTAAGGCCAAATAAAATAGATTTTGAAGTAGGTATGACTCCAAATCAGCCTATAACAACGTAAGCGACTCAGGAACTCGCACGCCAATGGTTTTCTCCTGGAATACCATATTATCCGAGGTCTGCTCAGTCCCAATTACCTTGGATAATCGAGGTTCAACTGTACTAAAATTTTTATATTTCTTATTGCTTTCTTTCACTAGCCTAGTTTTTTTTATTATTGCGCCATAAATGTATTCTGACGACAAAAATGCAATCGTAAATGCGTAAGGCACTGTACGAATTTAGCTTTACAAAATAAATAGATAAATAAAATATACTGTAAATACCTTTTATATAATATAGTTGGCTCTGTCAGGCGTAGCACTTTGCTATGAATACCACTAACACAATCGGAGACTTTCAGATGTTTAATGAATGCAGGTTGTATTTCCATCGCTGAAACAATTCAAATTGTGATATAAGAAAACATATTTGTTTAAATGCCATTATTTTACAACAACTTTAATGTCAAATTAATAAAAAATATATCTAAATAGTATATTTGAGTAGTAATGTTTAGCTTGGTATCCTTACTTTAGATATTATGCAGAGTTCTATTAGTCTAATACTTTTTTTCAGAAATGTTACAGGTGTTTCTAATTGGAATACAAGACCAACTAAAAACTATTTGTATTTTATTATTGTTAATAGATTAGTTTATTCACCACCAGTTATTTGCAGCACAACTTGGTACTACTAAAGGTTTTCTGAGCTTGGGATTAGAGTTTGCTAACCTATAAATTAATTATATATTGTAATTTAATTCATGTCCAACAAAATATATTGAAATTTGATAACCATGTACATACTATTCTGCATCTGTATGCAAGAACTCTGCCTGGAAAAACTTTCACAACTGTTGTTAAAAAATTGCTAAAAGAAAAAAGCTTTCTATTTTGAGGAGTTTTAAGCTTAATACATGAATTGAGTTATGATGTTATGTACCAGTACCTATCTGAATTCCAATATGACTTGCCTAACATGCATGTGGGTACTGAATTTAATGGCAAAAAAGCTATTATTATTAGGCCTACTATACAGATCATTCTTTTTCTACATCGAACGGAAATTAATTACAATAAGTAATCCCTTTTTAAAAACTCGGAAGTTTATTTGGCAAAATTACAGGATACACCCTCTAAACTACAACTTAACTCTTTTTAGGAAAGTTAAGTAGTGGTACTAACTACTTACATAGGCCTACATCTTTACATTAGTTAGTTTGGGTTCAGGTTTAATATATATTTACGTTGGCATTGTAGGTTACAAAATGTATACTACAATGTAGCCGAGTTATTTTAATAAGAAAATAACTAAAGGTATAATTATTGCAAATCAAAAGGTGTACTTCACTCCTTTATCTACCATAAAGTACTGTGTAGAATAAATAAATATTAGAACTCCAAGGCATTCCTGTTTGAGACTTCCATCTTAAAGCTTAAAAATAAAAGTTTGGTAACCCCATTCAGCCAACTTAACAACAAAAATCTAATTATACATTACAAAATTAGTCTAAGATTACTACTACCTGCAAGGTTAGGCCTACTTCTCTAAACCACTTTCAAAATAACAAAGCTTAAAACTTTACAGTTTAAACTCACAATTCAACCAGTTACTAGGTGCCTACAATTTGCTTAGTTTCCAGCACTACAATCTTTCCAAAAAGGTTAACTTCTGCAAAGCTATGAGCCGGGAGGTGTGTTGTAAACTTATTTTATGTTTTGGTTGACGATATTTTATTTATAACTTGTATGTAATATATTATTTAAATATAATAGGCCTGCATAAATAAATTGGTATTAGGATCTTCATTAGCTCTATATGTATTTATGTAAATTATATTTTATGTTTGCATTTAGGATGCTTACAAGTAGAATTGAACATTATATTTATTGTTGATAGCCTTAGAACTACATATATTATTTTATATTTTGTCAAATGTAGGCCTAGTCAGTATTCTTACTGACGAAGAGGGGTACCTCTTAAGTGTAGTCAAATCTGAACAAACCTATTTATTTATGAGACGTGTACAAAAAATGTACGAAAATATGTGTAACTTTATGTGTTGTGTGTATATAAGTGTTTAAGTGTACATACATAGCTGGCCTGATGCTGCTGCCTGTGGCAGTGAAACATGTAGCCACATAAAAGGTAAAGAACAAATACTGACTACATTTGACAAAATATAAATAATATATATGAACATCATAATTATGTTTTAGAGCATTTTTTGCGCATTCGTTAGCGACTCTGCTCCAATACAGCGAGGAGGTGTGTTGTAAATGTTACCCCTTTGATTTTTTCAGAAATTAATCTCAATGTATTTTGGCAAAATTGCAGTGGCAACAATCTAGCCTACAATAGCCTACCAACATAAAACAAAACCTAACTAACCTACAGTTGCCAGTCACAATTCCTTTCCTGTAGACTATTTTACAATAGGATATATCTCTATATCTCTGTAAGATGCCAAGATGGTACACCACTAGGCCTACTTAGCTTTCCTATAAAAAAGTCCTAGAAATTGGAATTTTAGGTAAATGGACTTAAAATACTGTAAATAAAACAATATTACCCGAACTCTTGTCATGATGTTCCTGGCTGAAACTTGTAATTTTCTTTTAGAGGCTTCACTTTCTAGGTTTTTTACTTTCTTTATTACCAAACATCACTTATGAATTTACTTCACAGGTCCCCATTGAAAATCGGATGGGTTCTTAAAAACACTTCGTTTATAAAAAACGAAATAATTTTAAAACTTTGACTAACAAAATGTACTCGATCTTAGATGACGAACATTGAATTTCAATACAAAATACAACAATTAAAATTAAACAAACATGGCTGTTGCAAACAGCTGATCTAAATGTCAGGATAGCCAACGTAAAAACATGAAATATTTGTACTTGAAGTCAGGTTAATGGATAAATATGTGTAACAAAATTTAAACTTGAACTGGACTTATGAGAAAGAAACACTATATAAATGTGTAATAAAATGAACACAGCTTGAAATTAGATCTGAAAAAATATTTTACAGATGATACCATTTTCGAGGGCTTATTAAGAAAACCATTCCTTAGTTAGTTGGTCTTTAATACTATAATGTTTAGATTTTTTATACTAATAGTAGACTTATATGACGGAAGGGTTATATAATCGACTTTTCTTATTACCATACTAGACTTCACTAATGAATGTAGCTCACTGGCGATTTTTTATTTGTATACAGTTTCTTTAATTGCGACATTTTAGTATCGATACTTCATTTTTTGTACAAAGAATAAAAAATTATTGTTGTTGCTCTACTATATTATTGATCCACTAGATTTGTATGACTTGTTTGGCTGCAGATTGATGCAAGAGGTTGATAACTAACTAGTCAATAGTGCCATAATAATAAATATTATGCTCAGAACTGTATAATAATGTTGTAAGCCTTTTTTAAAGTTTTGTCTTTAGTGTTTTTGCTATTAATGTTTTTTCTGTACATTTAATGTACTATTATCATGACTTATTTATATTTCAAATGTATGCATTAACATTATTTTGTTATGAAGTTTATAAAGTGCAGTTATATTGAGGTTAGGTTTAATTTGGCATTTCTTACATTGTGATTTTAAATTAAAATGAGCAGATATTTATGTGAAGTTTGTAGTAAATCGTTTATTCACAGTGGCAGTCTTTATAATCACAAAAAAAGAAAACATTCTCAATCACAATTGTTTCAGTGTGACATGTGTTGTTTTTGTAGTGATTCCAAGTTTTCATTAGTACGACACAAAAATAGAAAACACTCTGGTTCTCCCACTGATAGAACTACAGTAAACTGTACATTGTGCTCAGAGCGCTATTTGTCGAAAGCAGATGTTGAAGAACATTACATCAGTCATCACAACATCTCAATTACAAACGAAACCAAAGAATTTGAAAATAAAGACGAGTTCTTTGCCTGGAAACGTAAGGTAGAGAAAGAACAAACATGTGAATATATAAGAAAACACTCCAAATATACTAGTAGAGTCGATGGCACTACAAAAATAACTTTTGATTGCCATCGTAATGGTAAATTCAAGTCCAAGAGTGAAAACAAAAGGCGATTAAAGATATTAGGAAGTAATAAAATAGATGGACACTGTCCTGCTAAAATTGCATGCTCTTTCCATGCTTCAGGAAAAATTACTGCTATTTTTTGCAAAAATCATGTAGGACACCAGCCTGAAATAGGGCGCATGAGATTGTCTACAGCCGACAGACAAACCATTGCTGATAAAATAGCTTCAAATATTCCTTTGGAAAAGATTCTTGATGATATTAGATTATCTGTAAATACATCTGAAATAGACCGCATACACCTTGTCACTAGAAAAGATTTACTCAATATCAAACAGCAGTATTTGAAGTCGGAAGACCATAAACGCAAAATCGGCTGTGTCGAATCTTGGATAGAAGATATGAAAGAAAAATTGAAAACTTTTATAGATAGAAACGAAACATCAACGACACACAAAGCGAAGCTGGTACTACAGTTCTTGAATGTGGTAGATAGTGTGAAAACGGAGGAAGACTGTAAAGCATTATCCAAGCATATCCAATCGATAATACCAACAATTGAAACTGATCAGAAAAATAAACAACTAGGCCTACATCTCGATGAATTACCTTCTTCAAATTCTGAAACGATAATAAAAATTGAACATGGAGACAATTATTTTTCTAACAAGAAGATGAAGTCAATTAAATCACCTACTAATTGTGAGAAAGATGCTATTGCGGCCATCTTGTTACTTGAAGAAAATCATTGAAAAATTATAGACCTAATCTTATCTAATTCAATTAAAATATAAAAATTATTAAACATTCGGCTTACTCGTTACTAAACCATTGTTAAATCATTAGATAGAACTCGTTCGGGTACTTTTCCGTTATACCAACCACACCTCAATTTACAAAGAAAAGGTAAAAAAATAATGAAAGTAATCATTCTGTATGAAAGTAGACACATTTATTTACATAAATACAAACTTACAACTTTTTACAATGTTTTGCTTGCCCGCACTGATACCCAGCATGTAGGCTAGCGGTGTCGGCGAGTATTGCTGAAAACTGTTCGCCGCCGTCAGCTTGCACAGCAAATGTACTGATGGTGTGGTCGGTATAACGGAAAAGTATGGACGAGTTCATTAGCCAAAAAAATCCAACAATCGGAAGCACGATTTTTAACCGGAAATAACTAGTTTTTTTAGATTTTTCATACTAGAATAAAAATTTGAAGGGTTGTGTATATAAAAACAAATGTAGATTATTGTTCTGCACATTTGTGTTTTTACACGACCTTATAGCTCGCTTGGTTCCCCCAAAATCGATCAAAACGTAAAGGTAGGTACCCAGTTCAAATCCATGTAAGGATATTACCGCGAGTGCATCTTCTGATCTGAGTTTGTATGCTGCGAGCGAAGCAATGTAGTCCATAAACCTAGGCCACAAGGTCGAGTTTTTCCGCTGCGAGTGGAACAAAGCAGTGCATGAATCGAAGCTGGAGGCTTAGGTGCAAACAAATTCTACTAATATATGTCGTACACATAGACAACTATTCAGCGCCTTCGTGAGTAAACCAATTTCCTAAGTTTGGTTGAAACCCTAAACTTATAAATTTAATTTTGGAAATTCGCTAAACTTACGTCAACGGTTCAGCTGCGTAAGTCATTTATTTATCTAATTATTTATATACTTAATTTATGTCATTCATATTTGATTTGCCACAATCAGTGGTGAGTATATTTTAATTTTATTTAAAAAAAGTTTTTCTTAAATTTAGAAATAAATGGTCATGCTCATCTACGCTAATACTATATTATTATTTTCATCATTTCGTTCACTATTATTATCATTATTTTCATTTGGTTCTTAATAACGGTTGTATGTTTTTATTGTAGATTTGGTGTGTCATAGTGTAAACAAAAATCTAGATGCAATGTAATTTTCTCATATAGCTGCAAAGACTGAGTGAGAATACCATTCAGCCTTGAAATATTAATAATGATGGTACCATTAAAAGAGAATATCAATAATAAAAAAAGTATATTTCAAATGTTTAATTCTGCAATACACACCAACCATACAGTCTCTATGATACAAAATACTCATTTATTAAAATTACAAGCAAATCAAAGACACTGAAAAGAAAATATGATTGTTATAGATTTTCTTTCTTGTATTAGATCAAGACTTGCAGGGTGCATTACAGAAAATTTGATTAGGAGAAAAATTGATGTAACTTTTGAAATTTGTATTCAAATTTAAATCATAATTTATATTTCAATGAATTATAAATTAGCGGATTGAGTAGTAGAAGATGCTAATTTTATTTTAGACAAATAAGAAATATTTGGTTCCAACCTACCGGTTGGTGGCTGTGTTTTTAAGTTGTTGTTTAGTTGCTGTAATAAAAGTTGACATGTAACAGGTTTTAACCTGGGGATTTTAAAGCTGGTTGCGAGTGTAAATAAATATAAGATAGTAATAATTGTACAGTTCAATTAAGTTGTTAATATAAGAGACAGATGTTATTATCCTATTATATTCTTATAACATATTAATTGTACATTTTTAATTATTTATATTGTAAACAAATGTATTAGGAATCAATAAAACCAATTTATTTGTTTTAGAATGTTTTATCATTACAGCCTTGCAAACTATTACCAGGGTAATAGGTTCCTTATTAACACCCTATTGTTTTTGTAACCTAACCTAATTTGTTTTAGAATGATTAATACAGTCTTGCAAACTATTACCAGGGTAATAGGTTCGTTATTAAAACCATATTAATATTGTAACCTAAACTCAAAGTTTAAGTAAATAACCCTGCAGATTGTATTACTTATGCATTTTCGTAACTATAAGTCTACTGAAAAGAGTCAAGGAAAAAGAAACTAACATTACTATATACAAGTATTTAGGCAAAGAGATATAATTACCTTGAACTTTTTAAAAACCTTCGTAGAAGTATTAAGAGTTCTAGCTACATCTCCTAATTTGCTTGTCTTGATCAACTGAATAACCAGTCTTTCAAACACTTCCCTACTCACTCTTCCTTTACCTTTTGCAGTGTCTCCAGGTCAAAAAATAATTTTTCACAATACTACTGAAATATCAGTTGCTTTTCTATTGCGTATATTGCCAGGTAAAGTTCGTCATATCCGCACTAGTGACGATAAATTATATTCTCACTAGTGAGGATAAATCAGCTGATTACAACAATACAATATTGAAACAATGCCCAACTGTTTAAAATATTGTGTTGTTGTGTTTGCTTTACTTCGTGTTTAGTTGATGTACAAATGGAAGAATTACCAGAGGCTTTTAAGAAGAAAGTTACTGAAATAAGTCAAGACTTATTTAAATTCTTGTTAAATATAGGCCTAATCCTATTTATTTGTTATTCAATTAAGTAACATTTTGATTTTGTAAAAACAATTTTTTTGTTTGTACTAAATAAACTTTTCAATTTGTAATAATCATATTTTTTGCTGTTGTATCAAATAATTTTTTGCTGTAGTATCGTGAAAAACAGTGTTCAGAACTCCTGAGAAAATGTTCGTTTCAGATGTTCATATGACTTGCACCAGGAAAAATCACACTTTTCCCACTTGTGAAATATACTATTTCCCCACCAGATGCAATGAAAATTCCCCACAATCAATCCAAAATTTTCCCACCAATACTAACACAAAATTACCCTGCAGCAGAGTAAACTTCAAGTACCTGGAATACAAATAAATTTTAAGGCAAGTTTGAATAACATACTAATAACTAGCCTATTTTATAAAAATAATTACCTGGAATTTTGGTTGGCGAGGCAAAGCAGCAACACTGAACAACATAATATTACTTTTCAATCTAATGTCTTGAAATGATAGTTACATAATTTAGATTAACTAAAATGTTTAAACTTAAATTTTTACTTCCTGATCCTTTTTTTACTTTTCTCCAAAAACTTGATGTGCTTTTATCTTTTTCAGTGACAATTTCAGTGTTTTTTAAAACCCTCCATTCCCTATCCAGTTCCAGTACACTTAATATGTCTGTTATACTTTCAAAAGCTGATCCAACTTATGACATTGATTGAATTTCTTCCCACTTTGTGGGGTCTAAATACTGTAGGTGTTTTAGAGACTGCATATTAACTGTTGAAAGGAAATCGGGAAAAATCCTGTTGAAGGAAAAATCTGTTTTGCACACTTGACGTAAAAGTTTAAACAATGGACCCTGAAACTATTTAGTTCTTCTGTGGAAAATGGAATGTCTATGTTGGCAGAGTGACACTCTGGACCAAGATACATTTTTCCTATCTTAATGAAATCCCCACTTTTTCCCCATTAAGCCAAAATTCCTCACCTCAGTTTTACAACTCTAAAAATCCCCAATGTTGGGAAAAATTCCCACACCTGGAGACACTGACCTTTTGTCGTGGTCTGGCAGGTTGTCCATCCAACGTGAGAAGTGCTCATTGGTTGTCCCTCTATCACAGCATTTTATAATATTGGTAGCATGTGAACTCTCAAATGTCAGATATCTATTGGTGGCAGAATTACGCCTTATAATAGACTAAGGGAAACCCTTGCATGCTCCGCACGCCAACCCCATTGGAACCTTCTATACACATAATCATGTCATGTTTTCTTTATAATAAATGTGTAGGATTAATAATAACCCCAAAGCTAAAATAAAATGGTAAATAATGTAAAATGTTCAAATCAAATTATTTTGTATATTTTATAATAGCAGTTATAATGGTTAAAAGAACCAGCAAGGCTCAGGTCTACACTTTAAAAACCTAACCTAAAAGTTAAAAATAAAAAAATAATTGCTTCAAAGTTTGAAATCAGCTGTTAATGGAAATATTGGGGCAAACAGCTGTTTTATCATTCAATTGGTTGCTATGGTAATAAATGTAAATTCATGTGTTAGTTCATCTGTCTAGGCCTAACCTAAGATTTTTTCCCACTAAATTTACAAATATTGAAATAAAAAATGTTTTTTATCAAAATTAATCATAGCCTATGTTACTCAGGGATAGTGTAGCTTTTTATTAGTAAAACTATTTTTTCAATCAGTTCAGTAGTTTGAGCTTACCCCCTACATACAAACAAATTTTACTTCTTTATAATACTAGTAACTTGAGAAAGTGTCCAACATTTTAAAACAAATTTTTGAAGTTGAATAATCTTGTTCTTGACAACTATAATATAAATTTTGTTATCACACACATTTTTTTTTCCAAAACGCTCAAAAGTAATCACACAATGTTATCGTTGTCTGAACTCTGGATAATATTTCAAACAAAAAAGTGGTAAATGCATTTGACGTGTAGTGGCAAAGGAAAATTGTCCAGTCCATTGTGAGTAGGCCACCTTATACTGAATAGATTAACCCAATCTAACCATATACTGGGATAGAGGATGGTTCAGGATTGTAAAACAAAAACAACAATATAAAAAATTAATATTTATGTGTATAATTTACACAAAATGTACATTAATAAAATAACATTTTTATATGAAAAAAGTAAGGGTGTTTGGAAATGTGGTTACACAGAATTTTTGAAAACTAAACTGTTAAAAATCTATACATATTACGACCAGAGGTTACCCTTCCATTTTGTTATTACAATTTCAGTAAAATAATAAGTAAATAACAAAAACATTAGAGCTAGCCTACTATATCATGAAAAACAGAAATAATGATACCTGATTTACAATGTAATAGGATCGTACACAATAACAAATTGTTTTGCCATTCATACAATCAACATTAATTTTATCAGTTACAAATACAAACGTAAGCTCATTAAATAACATATTTAGAATTTTATTCAACATTATAATTGTTACTATGTTAAAGTGAAGTCTGTCTAATAACTAATAACAAAGTAATACGCAACAATGATTTAGTAGCCTTGATATTGACTGTAATTTCTTCATAGATACAGAATGGAGTTAATTTTTGAGTGCATTTTGTGCTGCCCAACAATCAAGTGCAGAAAAGGTATTTGTTTCTTTTACCCACGTGTGTTTGTACATCAACTCATTGCTGCCAATGTTTTAAATCTGTTTATACCACTATAAACTTGGACAGGTCAATGAATGTATATATAAATAAAGTATGTTTTATATATAAATAAATATAGCTGATAAACCTGTGTACAATGAACTTTCCTTGCTCTTGTAAACAAAACCGAGTGGAAACCATTAAAGTAGACTGTTAAACAAGGGTTTAGCAGAAGGTTTGACGTTAAAAGAACCAATCAGAGCAGAGCTGGAAGGACAACGGCTGCTTTCACATAAGGTTGAGACAGTGACGTGATTAAATCCTGGAGCTCGGAAAAATGTTGTAATTGTGTTTACGGTTGATGCCTTAACATTAAAGTGCTTTAAGACAAATAATTCAAAAGTTAATTTTTTAGTTTGTTTCATTAGTTAGTTAAGTTGACAGCAATTCAAGCGGTTTTTAGATAAAGACCAAGAGTCTGTGCGAGTGCAATAAGAAATTAACTAACAGCACAAGAAAAAAAGAATCCATCTTTACAGCACGACTTGTTGGCACTATGTCCTCACTTTATTGTTTCCAACTGAACGGATTTTTATGTGAACTTAAGTGTGTAGGCCTACATATGTTTATTAATTTGGAAACCATTAATAAGTTATTAGTCAAATAAAAATAAAATAACTTAATTCAAGGAATTTAAACGTTTTCAAGCCAAACTTATGATTTATGACAAAATAACAAACGGCAGGCAATAGTGTTTAATTTCATTGATTGAGAACAACATTTAGGGTTATTTCAGATTCAAACATTTTCTAGTTAATACCGATGTTAAATTTAGACATCTCACACAATCTATGCATTAGAATGTGTTCAAACAAGTGTTAGCAACTATGTTTTTTAACACCAGATGGGTAGAGTTTTACACATTTGAACAAATAAACTTATAAAGTTTATTGTTTAGAGACATTCTGTCAAAATTTTCAGTCGGTATCTTCCCGTCGAAGTCTAGATCACCTTGGCGTGTGATTAAATCACTGAGTCGTTAGAACGCAAAGTTGTCAATTCAGGGTCCCTCGAGAATCATTTTTATTTATTTATATACTAGGGAAAACCCCTGCGTGTTTCGCACGCTAACCCCATTGGAACCTTCTATACACATAATCATGTTATGTTTTCTTTATAATAAAGTTGTAGGATTAATAATAACCCCAAAGCTAAGATGGTAAATAATGTTAAAATCATATTATTTCGTATATTTTATAACAGCAGTTATAATAAAGGTTAAAAGAATCAGCAAGGCTCAGGTCTGCGCTTTAATAAAAATCTAACATAAAACTTAGTTTGAAATCAGCTGTTAATGGAAATATTAGAGCAAACAGCTGTTTTATCTGTTATTTTATTCCATTGGTTTTTATGGTAATGAATGTAAATACATTCAAGAAATATGTGTTGGTTCAACAGTCTAGGCCTAACCTAAGAATGTTTTCCGACTAAATTTACAAATATTGAAATAAAAAAAAAAATTTATCAAAATGAGCTACAGCACATTCTACTTGGCTGCCAATACCACATCTTCCAGAGGGATATTCTTAGAACAGAGATGATAGAAGAGATTCTAAAGGCATTTCACTCTCGCCTACCATGGACATCGGCTATACTTAGCTGGAAGCCGACAAAAACAAGTCGGTACTCTTCAGGAAACAACTTATTGATAAATCCTTACAAAAATGTAGCTACGTATTGTAAATTAAATTAGAAAGAACACCAATTAACACCTACGGTTTCGCTGAGAGACCAGGTTCGTGATGTTAGTGGATTGCGGTTGGTCAGCACAAACCTTCTACATAAAATGGCCCATACGTTGGACCTGAATTACTGTAACAACTAAAATAACCATTTTGAAGTTCATAATACAGTGCGTGTCAAAAAGTTTCATTAGATTTCATAAGCTAGACTGTTACTCTGGCAATTGTGACCTCGTATTCTGAAATAGTGTTTTATTTTTGTACTTTGAGACTTCAGTGAACACGAAGGAAAGAAAAAAAGAAATTTTATCCAACATACCTTAATTTTAGTTAATAGTCGTTCTTGTTTCTGAGTAATGGCTACATATTTCGCTGCCACAGGCAGCATCATCAGGCCGGCCAATCACACTAACACTAATCCATTGTTCGCATATATATCACAAACATAAACATATAATTCGGTCTGGCACCAATAATTATGCAGAGACGGCACTCGTTAATATCGACATGTTATTGTCCTTGTCGTGAATTAATTTACTATAGCAAACTGAAAGGAGTAGATTACAATCAACTTTTCCAATGAATCTTTTTCATACACACTGTATGGGAAAATCAATTACCGGTAGGCCTATGCAAATAATATTCACAGGTACAGAAACACACCATATTGTGGTATGCTTTTGTTTCCTGCGTTTAGAAAATAATAACTTACAGACAGAGTTAGTTACAACATTATACTTAACAAAAACATCTTTCCCAACCACTTAAACTCTAGTGAAGATTCAATTTAACAAGAAGACATATTTAATACTTGAATAGAAAACCCCAAACTTTAGTTTATCCCGTATAGTACAAAGAATTAATACTGAAACAGATTGAACAGTTATTTAGGCTTAATAACATTAGAATTACAAAATGTAACGTGAGCTTGATTATGTTACAATTATATTATAACTATTAATATTTGAGATTGCACAAAATACTCTTATAGTTTAATACACGAAGGTTTAATATCGAGGATGTGTAAAATCGTTGTGTTTATATAAATAAGTTATATTCTACTTTACAGTAAATATTTCCTCCCGAATAAAATTACATAAATCTTTTCTCTGAAAATTTTATTGGGATCTGCGACAGAAAAAGGCCCAAGCTGGTCGAGAGAAACAAAATACTGAGAAGTTCTTGGAAACACAGTAATGATAATGCGTATAACAAAATAGGCTTCCGATTGGATAAATTATTAACCTCAGAGCATACTGACGAATAAATAACGACCGCTACTCACCAGCAAAATAATAGGCGCTTTGCGGAAGCTCTGAAACGGAGTCAATTATTATTGTACACCGAATTGCACTCCATCCGTCGGCGGAGCCCCGTATCTGTAGCTAGTGGCGAAAGAAGTTTTTCGACTCAAGCTGATAAAGAGACACTTTAGGTAAACACAACACATAATACCCACTGTTCTGTTTGAAATCTGGGTTGAAATAGTACAGTTTAACACGTTCACTGCTAAGGATGCACATGTGAGCTTGAAACTGAACACTATAAGAAGCGGCCCCCGCACAGTGCATTGCGTATTGGGAGTATTTTCAATACACAATGCATTGCATGCTTCGCACGCCAACCCACATACTGGGAGTATTTTCAATACACAGTGCATTGCGTGCTTCGCACGCCAATTTTAAGCCTATGTGTTATGTACGCACATGTGCGTCCGCTTTAAAATATTAGTGATTATTACGTAGAAAGGTTCAAAAATAAAGTAATTTCTTCTCATTTAGACTATAAATACAAAAAACAAAAGTTCAGCCCCTAGCATAGGAAATACGAAATTTGCATAGCAGTGAACGGGTCAAGGAAAAGACATTGCCTCCACCATATAGAAAACGTAAAGGTGTTATTTCTAAATAGAACTCATCACCATGGACTGTAATTTAATTGTTAAACAGGCTACAAAACCAGATTCACAGTAATCCTCGATACTTCGGAAACATTTACAAAACTTTGATACGTTTAAAAATTAATTTCTAACTTTACCGTTTTTTAAAAGTGCCTGAGAGTTTTAGTTTAACTTGATATGAAATGTGGTTAGGTAGATATCACAAGATGGTAGTCAAATTGAGTTGAATATCATTATCAAATTATCCCGTGATATTCACCCGTACGAATACAGTTTAATATTTATTGTGAAATATTTTTGATCTAACTAGACAATATACAAGGGGATTCAGGAAGGAATGGAACCTTGAAGCATGTCCCAATGATCAAGAAAAAAGTTCATGTAACATAGTTCCAAAAACGCTTTCCGTCTCTGAACTATTTTCTCAATAACAAGGCATAACTCGAGAACGAATAGTAATATTTTAACTAAATATAGCAGATCGTTTTATACTGTTATTAAAATTGTTCCGTTCATGAACAACCATCCAACTAGTTATATAATATTAAAAATTGATTTGTAGATCGTGAAAAACTGATTCGGTCACTGCAGGTCGCATCAGATGAGGTCAATATCAGGGTGTCTACAAGATTATAGTCTACAATTTTAATTTCTTTACTTTTTGGGGACTTTTAGGACAGCTCAAATAGAAATTTGGTGACCTTATTTTCAAGCAAAACGAAATTTATATTCTTGTTTTACGATGTACTGATATAAAATAAAATCTTGAATCATACTGGCTGGATACTTAATAAGAAATTATTTGTTTAATAACACGGAAAACACCGTTAAATAAATACGATCTAAAACAGTTCGTGTAACTGAACAAATAATCTGGATCTATGTTTCAAAAGATACGTTTTCCCCATCTCCGGTACAATAAAAATTTGTTTGCTAGGTAACAGTTTAAGAACTGAAGAACTGGTTTATTACGATTCACAGAACCTCTAGTATTTATTATACGTATCGATCGAATGAACGGCTTTACAAAGTGAAGTAGATGAATTGAACCGAGTAAGTAGATTCGAACTCTGATTCAGAGTTGGTACACATTTTACAAGGGCGGGTCGTGCAATATAGAACAAACTGTGGGGTGCTGGGAATTTAATTTCAGGCAAGAAAGAAACGAGACAACAAACTTTTTGGTGACTTTTGTGACCTTTACCCGATTTGTGACTTTTTAGAGACTTTTGTGACCTTTACCCGATTCGTGACTTTTGGGGTCTGGTGACACCCTGAATATGTATGACGACAGTCATACGTTTATGTAAACAAACATACACACAACCAATGCGCGTTTAACCTTAATTTATCTCAAGGAATTGCTAACATCTTAGCAAAAACTATCTGACAGACCAACAATTCAACCGTTTTTTTTTTTTTTTATTTATCCGCTTTTATAACGCCCCCATTTTGAAACCATTAAGTGAGAAAATATAAGATTTTTTAAATTATAGATGAAAGGTACAAAGCATTCTGAAAACTTAGTCAGTTCTTTTTGGTCTGAAGTTTACACCATGTTAATGAAGTAACACAAATTGGCCGATCGACGAAAACTAAGTGCTTTTGAAACTACGAGATGAACTTTTTTCAAATTTTCCCCATCGGCAAACGTTCTCAAAGTTTAGGCATTCCTCCCTGAATTATTAAACATTTTAATTAACAAACGTTAAAATTAAAACTACGTTACTGTCACCAAACATAATACAGAATATTTTCAAGAGAATACAAATTAACTCAAATCATTAATAAAGAACATAAAGAGTAACAACGATTTTCTAACAATGTTAAAATTACAAACAAAAACTCAATAAGAATTCCACTATCACAGAACAGAAAAAAAAAGAGTAATTTCTACTACATAATACACTTTACTTAAAATAGGGCTTAAAAATAATCTCAATAAATTTTTTTGATTTGCTTACAATTTTTAAAAATAACATTACATAATATAAATAACTTTTATGATATAACAATTCTTCTAAAATATGAAATAGTTAGTTTTTTTTTATAAAAATGTTGTACATATAAGAACACATGATGATTCGGGGTAGAGGTATGTCATTGGTTTGAATCGAAGAGTTCTTCATTGAGAGGAACTAATATCTTTTAAAACCTTGGGCCAAAACTACTATCTGAACTAATTTATCAAAATGCCGTAGGAACTTTGTACACATTTGTATTAAGGCTGAAATTAAAGTTAAAAAAAGACATGTTTTCAAAATAAAATCTATCATCAATATAGCTGCTGAAGCCCAGTAGTAACCATTCTGTATACGAGTGATGCGTGTCTTTCTCTATTGGCTACAAATTTTTTAGTTATTGACTACGTTTGTATTATGTATTTGAAATGCCTAAGACCAGAGAAAGACATGCTCACAGTAAAATACTATTTGTTTATATATTTAAAGGAGCAACTTACATTTAACTTGTTGCAACAACAACGATGATGCTGCCAAAATAGTTTTCCTTCTAAAGCAGCTGATTTCTATGAAGATGAAATATCGACGTTGAACTCAATAGAATAAGTTCCTTAATATAGTCGGAAATCATTTATAAAAATGGATGTTATTAAATTTCGTGTAGATTTATCATTCTGGAAATTTCTTCTGCTTGCCCGAAGCAGATAAATAGAAGCAGCTGAAACAATTGGAAATTTAGCCTAGACTTCTAGCATGGCAGGTCGAACATTCTACTGCAGAGCTACCAGCGCTCCGACTCGGAAGCTGCCCGCAATGCCAAGTATAAGGCAAATTTGACCCCAATAAATTAAGGTTTGCTTTCGCGTTACATCAAGTCATGACTTTAGTGCCACGGCAATTTGTGTCATGGCATCTAAATCAAAATTAGCCTTAATGATTCTAATGTCACGAATAAAATTGAGTTGGGCTAGTGTCAAGTAAATGTCATTTGCTCGACACTCGTAAAAACTAATTGTCACGACATTTTTAATTTGTTGTTTAGCTCAAGACTGAATTATGTCGCATTGTCATTACATAAAGTCATGACTTTATTGCCTCAGCAAAGTGTGTCGTGGCATTTGTCATAATGGAAATCAAAAGTCTATTGTCGTGACAATAGTTTTAGTCTTAATGATTCTAATGTCACAAATAAAACTGACTTCGACTAGTGTCAAGTAAATGTCATTTGCTTGACGCTCGTAAAAACTAATTGTCACGACATTTTTAATTTGTTGTTTAGCTCAAGACTGAATTATGTTGCATTGTCATTACATAAAGTCATGACTATATTGCTTCAGCAATGTGTGTCATGGCATTTGTCATAATGGAAATCAAAAGTCAATTATCGTGACAATAGTTTTAGTCTTAATGATTCTAATGTCACAAATCAAACTGACTTTGACTAGTGTCAAGTAAATGCCATTTGCTTGACACTTATAAAAATTAATTGTCACAACATTTTAAATTTTTTGTTTAACTCAAGACTGAATTATGTCGCATTGTCATTACGTAATGTCATGTGAGAACAAACCTTCAGATAAAACAAATTAGAGGGCAGTTCTAAAACCATCTTTTTACTACCAAAGTTCAGGGACAAAGCTATTTATTCGTCTTTAACAGATAAAATTTCCATAAATAATAAATCTAATTTAACGCTACTCTTAATTTCAGCCTTAAACATGTGTGCAGAGACTCTACAATTATATACAGTATTTTAGTTTCATTATTGTACTGGACATTACGTTTACCATATCTCCGTCGCATTAAGAGTTGTACATTTTGTAGGATTAGTGGGAGTTCAGCCTAATGTAAAAATCGTCAGCAGGATAAGGTCGGCCCTACCGTATTACTGTTTGATCTATATAAAGACTTTGGTACTACAGATACCAGCGCGAATGCTGCCACTTGAGCAAACCGCTACTAACCTGACTAAAAACATCAGTATCCGGTACATCTCTGTTTAACACATTCACTGCTAAGGACGCACATGTGAACTTGACACGGAACACTATGAGAAGCGGCCGACGCACAGTGCATTTCACGCCAACCCCCGTATTGGGAGTATTTTAAATACACAATGCATTACGAGCTTCGCACGCCATTTTAAGCCTATGTGCCATGGACGCTTTAAAATGTTACTGACTTTATGTAGAAAAGTTCAAAAATAAAGTAATTTTTACTCAATTAGGCTATAAATATAAAAAATAAAAGTTCAGCTCCTAGCATAGGATATACGAAATTTGCGTAGCAGTGAACGAGTTAAGGGTGAGTTAAACATCCAGTAGTTCGTTTGAAGGATGAGTCACATTAGAAAGCTGTGTGGGAAAATGGTTTTTTCTCCACTCATGCCCTTTCCCCACACCCTCGGCCCATCGTGCTAGGGCGAGGCCAAGTGCCAGGATTCACGCCGGTATCTGTACAAGAAGTAACATCTTACTAATGTTACCAATGCTTTCTTTAGCATAACAAAAGTTATGAGAAACCTAAAAAACTGTTCAGCAAACGATCAAATTATATCGGTTCAAATTTAAAACTCATGACTATTAAGATGTCTAACTGCTTTTTGGGGGTAAAGGTTTTCAATTTTTGTTTCCATTATAAATTACTTACATTTGGATGGTATGCAAACTTTAAGCCGAGTCTAGCAAAATTGTAAAAGTGATTATAATCCGTACATGTTCAGTTAGGCCGTTACTATAATAGGCAACTTGTGTCGCAACAGGCTAGTTGATCGAGTAGTGCCACAGGATAGTTGGATCAGTGTCGCCACCAGCTAGATGGGTAAGTGGTGATACAGGATTGTTGGTCAAGTGTCGCCACGGGCTAGATGGTCAGATGGTCAAGTGTCGCCACAGGATAGTTGGTCGAGTGGCACCACAAGCTAGTTGGTCAAGTGTCGCCACACAGGCTAGTTGGTCGAGTAACGCCACAGGATAGTTGGATCAGTGTCGGCACAGCTAGATGGGTAAGTGGTGATATAGGATAGTTGGTCAAGTGTCGC
>JAGFPH010002758.1:45358-64979 GCA_018207615.1 Philaenus spumarius
TGGTCGAGTGGCACCACAAGCTGGTTGGTCAAGTGTCGCCGTAGGCTAGATGGTCGAGTGGCACCACAAGCTAGGTGGTCGAGTGGCAACACAGGCTAGAAGGTTGAGTGGCACCACGAACTAGGTAGTCGAGTGATGCAACTACATTTGTTTCTACAGGTTCCGATCACTACTGGTTCTACAAACTATGTACGCACTTACAACATTTAAAATCAATGCCCCAACTCGAGGTTGTGTCAGAAGAAATTGTATTGGCAGTTGTCAGGCTAGTCTAATAGCGCAACAAATTGCCTAGTCTTATAACAGCCTTAATAACTCTCTATCCGAAGGAAATTTTGAAGTAGACTCACAAGAAATCTGCATTTAATTCTATTGTATATAAAATTATAACGTGCTTCTCATATCATTTAAAAGCGAAAGATCAAACATTTTCATCTCGAGTAGCGTTAAATATTTTGGGGATTGATTCGCAATAAGCTTGCAGTATTAATCGTTTTATAAAATTGGACAATTGATACCGCATTGTGCTTATTTTGGTCCGATATTATTTCTTGTACCGATCAACACCGCATACCGGCTTAGTATTATTTCAAAAGAAATTTTATACAACTAACTTAACATTTTAATGAATTTACATAATACTAACAAACAATAACGACAACAGTGAAAATAAATTGATAAACATGTTTTCCTCTCTCATCAAACTTGAATATTTTGTAACAAATACGTGGTTAAAGTAATAAAAATGTTTTAATAAACTAATGACATGTTTTCTCCTCCATGTTTTTAATGACATGGTGCTAGTTTGGATCTCATCACATTGTCGTCATCACAGAAGTAGAATTAACTATAAATGTTTTATAAAAGAAGTGTTCACTTGCCGCAGTCCGACACGAGTTGAGCCGATGATCGCGGACATGATTGCTTTGACGGAGAGGACGAATGTCGAACACATGGTTTAATTCGTTTAGACGTTCTCCTTCATCAAGACGACGGCAGGTCGTTTGGGGTGGCTTTGTTTTTCTCGCGTTTGAACTTGTCGTCGAGCATACCGGGAATCTGGAAATAAATTCAAAGATTACGTTTGTAATTTTAAAACTAAAATATTTTAAGAACAAGATATTTGTAGGACAATACATGCAGTAATAAGATAACAGTCTGCCCAAAAAGATAACGCAATTGCGTCGGTTGTCGGTGGAGAATCAAAGGACAGAAATACATTCAGCGATTGTTTACAGAGAAATACTGCCTCCTGTTGGTGATAGGGAGGAACAAGGCCAGTTCACGAAAAATATTATTTCTATTCGATTTACCCTTATGACTGAAGGTACTTGGTAGAACTCCATTTTAATGGAAAAAAACATCATTTTACAAATTTTTTTGGAACGAAGTTTCTTATCGCGGGTTGCGGTAGGAGTTATCAAATAGAAAATGTAATGCATAACGGAAAAAAGTGTTATTAGTTGGTTGCTATGGCAATGACAAATATAAAATGAGTAATGAAAAAGCGTTACCGAATTGGTTGCTACGGCAATGGATGTAAATACATTCAAGAAACACGTGTTTTGGTTCATCAATTTAAATTAAGAGACGATTGGTTCCGTCCGGCATCGTTCAGATATTATCGTCAAGTGCTAAAATTTTAGGTTAGGCCTAGAAAGTAATTTTAAGTCTAGTAACTTCGTTCCTGACGGGGGTCCCACACATTTACTTTTTTTGTCCTCGATCTTATTTCTATCGATACGTAGTACTCATCGTGTTCATACAGCGAAGCTCGTAGTTAGTGGTAAATTAAATAATTTGTTTGAATTAAATCATCAAACGCATTAAAAGTGAAAATTTTAAAATGCAAAATGGTCACAAAACACACAATCAAGGAAATAACTGATTGAGGATGAAGAGTATATCGTGTCCTTCATCGGATGAACAACACCTATAGTTGGATCTTAGCCCCTGTTTATGATATTGTGCCATCTAGTAAGCGGATCTTCTCTGCAAACATCTTCAGAACAGAGTACAAGTGTCGGGAGGCAGTAAAGAAAATCAAGGACGTCAGCCTACTTTCAGATTGAATAATTGCTGTATTACAACATACGAAATGGAAATTTAAAACAAATTTGATTAACATGTCTACTATTTCAGCCATTTAAATTTTGTAACATCTTTTTTTGTAACTGGCCCCGAAAAATTGGAAATTCATTTTCCCAACACTAGGCCTGTGTTTAGGCTATTACTTAACTATCCTTTTTGAACTTTAGTAGTGCAGTATTTTATGAGAGAAACTGTGGGACACCAATCGAAAACTAATATCGAGAAACTAGAAAAAGTTGTAAGTTATTCACTTAGCGGTAATGTAGGACTCATTAATGGACACGGTCAGTTCATTAAACATCTAACAAAGGTGGGAGTCCTGGAAGGCGACCAACGCTGTCGACTTCGGATCAGGCCTAAGAGTCGGCAAGACACGTCATATTTGATTGCGGGTTTCTGGAGCACAGAAGGAGAGGGCTCTTCGGAATCCAGTAACCGAAGGTAGTGATGTAAAATACCCAATGTTCATAAATACCTGGGTATTTTAAAATTTTAATTAAAAATCCCATCTCTGAGTTAAACCTTGGGAAATGTACGCAAACTCATTTTTCAGAGTTGTTACAAGTAACTAGAAAGTTATTAAAATTAAAAGAAATTAGAATTGGAATTTAGCACTTAGGTTAAAAGATTAGGAAATAACATTTCTTCAGTTTTGTTTAGGTTTTTTTTCAACATTTTATCTTAGATTAAGAAAAAAACATTAAAAATCATTGAAAGAACTAAGAAAGACAATAGCAGTGCAAAATGTTGTAAATACCCAAAAATATCCGGACGTAATTTTTAGTTTTGAAGGGTAAGTATTGTTGCTAATTTTAATTTAAGACATCAAATAACTGTGTTTCAGTCCTTGTTTGCCCAACACATCATCAAAACGGCAAAAAATGTTGTATAAATCTCAGAAACTAAAAGTACCCTCGTTTTGGATATTTAATTGACCATTAGGTAAATACCCAATTTATATTTACCTTCCCACTGGGTGTTTACCCGGCTTATATCACTAACCAAGGGACAAAGAAGACTTGACGGAGAAAATCCTGGACCTCGCAAGGGGTACAGGCTTCTAACGAGCTAGCAGCGGCACGAAAAACCAAAGATCGACGTGCAAGGAAACCTTCCACCCCACTATTAACTAATCTAGTCATCTAGTAACAATAATAATACATTTTTTTAAACTAAGACTAAACCAAATCAGTCTTCAAATCGTCTCTGAAAAATCTGCCGTGACAGGCATACTTTGAACGTATTGATTTCCATTTTTGTCGCAGCATTCTAACAATAAAAATCAGTCATTTCTGGATAAAAGAAAACTTTTCACATACTTTTATAGTGTTGACAGGAATGGAGCACCCAACAAAAAGGGCAAAATGTTACATGAGGACAGAAGGCACAGTAGAGTCCCGCTAATCCGAAAATCCGCCGAACAGAGTTCAGAAAAAATACTGATTTTTTAAACTTAAAAAACAGGAGAAATAAAAAAAAAGTGTGTGAAAAAACGTACATTTATTGTTATATAAAGTAGTTAAATAGAGAGACATACATAGAGCCTAATCTTAATGAAAACGCCTGAAACGAAATAGGAATGAAAGCTGGTTACTTACAGTGCATATCGGCTCCATTTATACAATTTGTAGAATAATTTTTAATCACTGCTAAACACAAAGCATTACTAATTTACACACACTTTTAAGAAGTAATGTCAGTGATTTTTTTCTGTCAAAGAGTACTGAATCGACTTGAGGATGCAATGTTCCGCCATCGCCACATGAACATAACATCATTTGGAGTTGATGGAGCGTGTTGTTTGACGTAGCGTAGCACGAGGTCAAGAGCATTTGCCGAGTCTGTGTGTGATATGATTTCAGTTTGAGCAGTCCCCTATTCCTTTTCTCCAAGCGCACACAGTTTATCAAACTCCCCTAGAGTAAACACTGAACTAGATACAACTACACTCGATTCCAAGTTCATCGTGCAGTACAGAGCGCCCATAAGCCATGCTATCCATACGACAGTCTCAGAGATAATAGCCAATTCAAAAACATCAACTCCCATGCAACGTTCGGTCAGTTGACACAACCCGCATGGCAATAAACGAGATGTTCCCTGTAATGGTAATAGGATGTCTATTCTCCCGAAAGATCTGTATTGCACAGTGAACGTAGAATCGAGTGTAGACTAGTGCTCAGTGCAGTGATTCATAAATATGTTTGAAACGCGGGACGGAGAGGGGTAGTTAATGCCTCGGCGCTATAAGTCATAGAAGGAAATGCATTTCCTTTCCGACCTTCACTGAACCTGTTCACAAGCCGATCATAGCTGTATAGAGCAGCCATTAGCAGATGACCCCACACATTAATACCCATTAACATGTCAATACGTTGATATTATTTATAAAATCCGCCTATTCCGAATTCTTGCTAATCCGAACAGTGTTCGGTCCCAATTAGTTCGGATTAGCTGTAATATATTTGATCTATAATATGATATATTTTATTATTGGCTTATTCTAAACCCTAATCTAAGGAATGACAGCACAAGCACATACTTACTTTGAAAGAAGGTTTTCTCATAAAGTCACAGTGTGGACAAGTCAATATTTACATGTTGGCTAATACAAGTATTATTGTATTTTTATTAGACAAGACTTGTCGATGGTGTCTAGGAAAAAGGGCACAAGCAAATAAAATAATAATTTTACAGGAGGTAATAAAAGTTATAATTTATTATTATAAAAATTGTATTTTAATTTACTGTTTTATTGGAAAAAAATCAAGCCCTGTTGGTAAGGCCTTTTAAATAAATTAATTTTATAACTATATTCAACATATAGACGTACGACGATCATTGTGGTGAATTTAAAACAATTTTAAACACCGAGTCCCCAGCCACAAGTTCGGTAGTAACACAACACAAAGTGGTAAATTTGGTGTTACCGAACTTGTGGATGGGGACTCTGTGATTAAATTGTTTAAAAATATTCAACACGGGCTTTTGAAAAATGTATTTATGACTGCAATATTTACGCAAAACTTCTGTAATAAGATATTACTGCACAAAGAATAAAAACAAAACTTTGGCAAGTACACTGTGACATCAAAAGATACTTTTTCAAGCGTTCGGTATGTACATGTGTTAATAGATTGGAAACAATTCAACTGATTTTAGCGTAGATAGCACTTATCATTAGGGTTGTTATATTTAAAATAACTAGCATCGCCTGCAGTCGAAATTCGACCAATTTTGTTTGTAAAGTAACGAAATTCAACTTGTCTTTCAAATAATTAATTGGAATATGTTATAAGTGTGCAAATTCCTTTTATATTAATTGCCATAGCAACCAACTGCATAAAATAACTGATAAAACACCTGATTCAGAGAAGCAGTTTAAAAACACAATTTGAGGTTAGGCCTAGTTTATTTTATTTTAATTGTTTTACGGCAATAAATGCACATAAGCTTTGTTTTCTGCAAATTTATGGCACAGTACCTTTCGAATTATATGTTTCATTCCTCTCCTTCTACAATAAATATTAAAAAACGGTACTACAAATTTCGATGTTCACGTATTAATTTAAAATAATTTAATACTGAACACAAGTCATAGCCCATTCAAAACATGGGGCTGTATCGTCGTAATCGCTCCAGAATGGGACCACTTGTATTTTTGGCAGCTGATCGTACACCTCTAAAAAGATCGGAACACCCCTAAAAATGCAAAAACACTCCATTTTTGGGAAAGTTTTGCGCTAATTTTAATAATACTGTGAAATAATTTTAGGAAGTGTGGCACTGTAATAAAAATGTAATCAAGTATTTTCTTACGAAACAGGTTATATAAAAGAGTGATAAATTTGTTCACTCCTTTAGGATTTAGAGAGTGAAACCTAAACATACGCCTTTAAATCGAATTAAAATTGAGGTAATTATCAATAAAAACATTTTTTAAACCCCCGACACATCAACTAGAAAAGAGCTGATGATCTTCAAACGACCAAACAGATTTTCTTGAACCATAGCTGAGAACACTCTCGATCAGGACACCTTTCAAACAAAAAAACTAATTCAAAATCGGTTCATCCGTGTGGGAGCTACGATGACACAGACAGATACACAAGTTAAACTTATAACACACCCCTGTTTGCATGGGAGATAAAAATATTCTGAGATGAATACTCTCTGGTTCTCTTGTAAATTTGGATGAACTTTTGTTCAAGAATAAAGTGCTCTTTCTGGAGCGCATTCCAACAATATAACCCCGGGTTTTGAATGGACTAATAGGATAGTTACAGATTTCAGAAAGCAATGACTGCCTCTCCAATAAGAGCCAATGTAACCTAAACACTTTTAATGTACTTTGACGCCATTACCGTTTGTAGATTGCCATTTTCATTGCTGTAAATACAAAAATAACTATTCACTCATTAGTAATCATTGATGGTTTCAGTTCAACACACCAGGACTATAGGATTTATAAAAGGTAATTCACAGACAAATCTGACATCAATCAGATTTTGTTAAGATTTTCATCTGTTCGACATCTCTGGGCGTAGTTTATGAGATTTAACCTTTTCCAGAAGAACATGGTTTGTGAGGGTTTAAGATTAATGGAAACAGTGTAAAAACCCTCTAATACAATTTATTAAACGTCATGTACAACACTAACAATATAAACTTAGAGAACACACAGTTACAAAATATTTAAAATACACAGTTTTGATCCAATTTTTAGGAACTTATTTTCAATCTACGTAAAACACTTATCCTAATTTCTACATTGAAAATAACCGTAGGAAAAATGTATTATTTTCTTTTGAAAATGCCCCTTGATGTCTTAGAGCATCATATAAAATTTCAATATAGTCGATCAAACCGTTCGTGATAAAAATTATTTAGTGTAAAAACAAAATGGCAGTTGGGGGAAATAAAGCGTTTTCCGATTGATTTTTTCTCATTCTTATAAGCTGAATCATATCCTATAATATAGAAGAGTCGTTACAAAACACCCTGTTCAGTTATTATAAATCATAACAGACAACTTACCTCACTAGAATAAATTATACAATTGCTTTAGTATTAAAAAAAAAAAACAATAAAGCTACATTTTTTAACTGTAAAGTATGTGTATATTGCTTTGCCCTGAAGATAACCCTGTCAGATTTAATTAAGGCTAAGACACATGACACTACTGCAACGCTGCCAGGAGAAGTTACATAATTATTGAGAGAGAGTGAATGAGCTACAGGTCTTTCTTAAAAACATCGTCTCATGTTTAAACTTCATACAGTAATCCCCTAACATTCCCAAAATGTTGTTTGGGATATTTTGTTGGATATATAACATTATATTTAACTAAAGTATGAGTCCCGCTAATCCGAAAATCGGCCTATTCTGAACAAAATTCAGAAAAAAATACCGATTTTTTAAACTTAAAAAACAGGAGAAATTAAAAAGATGTTCCTGAAAAATGTACATTTATTGTTACACAAAATAGTTAAATAGAGTTTTCAAGTTAAATTCAAGTGTTTCTTTTAAAGTATACAAAGAATGACTTCGTTTACTTGTCATGTTTAATGTTTAACAGTTGACTTCAAGGACTATGACATAAATAAGAAAGGCACAGTGACTCGGTAAAGTTACTCAACACTCACGGAACAAAGATTTGTAATAAATTTGCAATAAGCGCACACAGTTTATCAAAGTCCCTAGAGTAAACACTGAACTACAGTCGGGAGCGCGAAATAAGGCGGGTGAGAATTTTTACGCTGTTTTTTGCCAGATAAGGGAGATGGCAAAGCGAGGAACAGTCGAGAAACGTGCCGCAGAGCAAGCGATTCTCGAACGCTCCTCACTTGGCCAGTCCCATATCTGGCAACAGTGCAAAAATTCTCACCCGCCTTATTTCGTGCTCCCGACTATAGATACGACTAGACTAGTGCTCAGTGCAGTGATTCATAAATATGTTTGAAACGCGGGAGGGAGAGTTGGGTAGGTAATGTCTCGGCGCTATGAGTCATCGAAGGAAATGCATTTCCTTTCCGACTTTCACTGGACCTGTTCATAAGCCAATCAACGCTGTATAGAGCTGCCATTAGCAGATGTCCCCGCACAATATTTACCCATTAACATGTCAATACGTTGATATTATTTATGAAATCCGCCTATTCCGAATTCCCGCTAAACCGAACAGTGTCCGGTCCCAATTAGTTCAGATTAGCAGGACTCTACTGTATAAAAAACAACCACTTACACGTGGTATAACATAGCTTCACCATTAAAACTAATTAAGACAAATAAATAAGTTTGTAGGCAACATGAACTAATTTTGTAAATTAAATAGTGATCCGTAATATTATGTTTGCTTTACTTTTACCAGGTAAAAATGCGCCCTCTATCAAAGGCTGCCTCATCTATCAAGGTTTAATCGTGGATTTTAGCCTCGCATACAGGTGCTACATACTAGACATGCCAAGATTTACACAAGTTGTATTCACTAATTCAAAATGCATTGAACAGTACAGAATGATACATGTGGAAAAAATCTACTGAACATGGAAACATGCGACACATACTTCAGGTGAAATCATCAGCTTGGAGATGCGCAGGCAACATGTAGAGAATTGTCAAGATATTTTTACTTTCTGATATTGACGTTAATTAAAACTTATTTCTTAAAGAAAACATTTATATTGTTTGTATTGATTAGTCAGACAAAGAAATATAAATGAAGGGAAATGACAGACCAATTAGCAACCGAATGCATGCATCCATCATTAACTAATTCAAACAGAGAATTCACTTTGTGTGGGTGAATCTCAATATGCTGGTATGAGAAGGTGAAAATCTTGTCAAAGTCCTACTATGCTTTGCTTATTTACATTTAAATTACAGAAAATGTAACAAGACACCCGAACAAGACAACTGAAATCTTTGAAGAGTCTAATCCATTTTCTAAATATTTGTAATACATGAAAGTTCTTTATCAAAATGTTTAGTAATTTAAATGAAACAATCATCAATTTAAGAAGTTAAAATGTTACATCAATAATTATGTAAAATTTTAATCGCATTCAACGCTCACTCCACTTACTGAGTGCGGATATAACTTTCTCGATTAGTATTGAACTTTTGATTACAGACCCCAGCTTGCTTTTTAAAAAAAAATTTAACACTAAATACTGTAAAAATTTAACAAAATCTCTAACATGCTGAACCACTTCTCCAATTGTAACTTCAATGTCTCATTAATTAATACAGTAAAACTCCAATTATCCGAACTCCAACTATCCGAATCGCTTTCGGAATTTCAGAAAAAAGAATTAATCGGGAACGTACTGCGATTCGCAAAATAATGATTCTGTCTACGGGCCCTATTGTCCTTCCCTCCGCGAAGCTAGTGTAGGCGCCAGGTGTCAAACGGATTAATACAGTCAAACAGTTTACTTTGACCGAGATGTTCAGCAAACAATGACATTCATTTATGTACATACGCTCAACATGTTAAAGTATTACCTTTTCATTTAGGTAATTAAAGGCACTTTTTATTTAAAAATACAGTAGTTTTGTTCTCCCATTTTCAACACACGTATAGTAATTAATTAACCATTGCGGGACATAGTCTAAATCCTAATTCATGCTCAGACTAGGTTATTTCAAGCATGGGACAATGTGTCTGGCTTTGTATGCCTAGCGCTAGCGAGAGGTTTGTTTTACTCGTAATTGAGTGAAACAAAGTGAAATATGTTTATAAAATAAGGATATTTTAACATTTTTAAGTAAACAGTTCAATTCTACGATTTATTCTCTACAATTTGTTGTAATCAAATTTAATTTTTGAATAAAGCACATATTCCTAATTAATTTTTCAAAATAGGCTTTGACAAAACCTAGTAAACGAGGTCTGGCAACGTGATTTTATTCTCTCTATTTTCCACTGTTAGCTAGCACCACCCATCGAAAGTTCATTTTAAAGCTAATAGATTGTAGCAAATGCCAGTAAAAGAATTATATTAGTCGCGTTAACGCGATGATAGTGCTCAAATGTTAAAGTTATAAAACGTGTACACGTGACCGTAGTATGTGCGGATAGTTTACTCCAGTCACGTAAGCGCGAAGCCAGTCCCAAAAAGGTTAAAATAGACCTTTTTTCGGAAAAAATATAATTATCCGAATGGGGTCTGGTCGCAATTGATTTGGATAACTGGAGTTCTACTGTACTATAAAAATGCATTCATGGTGCTCCATAAATTTAAAAGTGCATTTTAGGAAACTGCTGTAATGTTTTTTACTTAAACTACAACAAACACATAATCTACACTAAGCAATATTTTTACATTACATAAAACTATTACAAAAATATCGTTTTATACATTTAAAAACTGTTATTGCTAATAGAACCTTGTGCACCGTACCACCACACGTGGTGTCAACATATTAAAATAATTTATTTCTATTTTCTAAACCCAAAATTTGAACTAAATAGGTTACTTTCCAAATGTGGTCTCGCATTATGAATACAAACTATTTTGGTAAATTTAAGAAAGAAAAAATTATTTCTAAAATATGGTCAATAATACTAAGGTCACTTTTTAGTCTACACTAGGAAAGAAATCATTTTAAATCCAACTATTTACCAAATATCATAATTGCAATCAGTTTTAAAAGTTAGGTTACGTTCGCAGACAGATTTGTATAGTGGATGCGTCTTTAAGTTGTGGCGATCAAAGACCATTCGTCTGTGTACTAGATAAAAAAAAATTGAAGAGCTTTTACTGGGATAGGCAGAGAAAAAAGCTCTAGAGATTGAAATGCACTAACGTTGCCAGGACTTTGTTTATGAAACTTTGGTCTGGGGCCACAAAAATAAAGCAGGCTTTTTAAATAATTGTTATAATCGTCGGTATAGGACCACAGCAAAACAAAATTACAGTTTCCATGCCATCGTCTCAATCTGTTCGAAAATAGTCCACAGAGTGTGGGAGTAAAAATGTATAACTGTTTGACACGAGGATTTGGAGGTTTAAAAAATGTATATTATAGTACCGACTAGTAAGCCCCTGTGAAAAATCACAGGCAGATTAATTAGATAAACATCAGAAATACATCATTTAAAAAATTACTATTTAAAAACAACAAACTTTTTCTAGGCCTACCTAACTATGCTTAGGAGATTTTTAACTCCGTAAATGTGTACAATAATTATAAGGACCTATAATGTGTACTGTAGGCCTATTTGTTAAAATGTGTTATTTACATAATATATTATTAAAAATAAAAAAAGATAAAAATATTATAAAATAGACAAATGTTGTAAAATTTTGATACGATTTTATAAAAACTGTATGCCTAAACACAGTTATAAAAACTGTGTTCTATTTGTTAAACACACTTATATACATTATTATATATCAAATTAAAGATAAAAATATTATCTTTTAATTACTTTTTATTTCATATTGATATACCAAATGATTTAGAAGTTATTAATATTATAATTAAGAAATTAATAATCGGTTATGTTTATATGTTATACGAAGAAGTATGAATGTTTCCGAAGTTGAACGTATGGGTATCTCTTCTTTAAATTTGATGATAAAAGGTTGTATTTTATTTTTATAACCTCAAAGCAAATCTCGTAACATATTACAGCCTACGTTAGTTCTATAACTCTTATTTTAAAAATCTACTTCTACTTTCCCACACATTATATTATTGATTTAAGTTGTAAACATAAACCCCAAGTTCTACGATAGGTTTTGTTTGAGTATTACCGACGATGGGTGGAATCAACTATTATATAGTTACTCACGGACGTACACTAGCTTTAGCAAAAAAGAGAAAAAATAATAAAGTGTAAAAGAATTGATGTAAATGACTGTACACCTATTCTTTTTGAATTAATATTTGTGTACATACATTTACCGTTGTGGGAGAAAAGGAGTTGATTTCGCACTGTAAAGAGGGCATTGTTGTTTCAAACATAGAACCAGTTGTCTATAGAAGCCACGATGGCCGTGGTTGTTAAGGCGTGAAAGGTTTATCAATCGTCATGGCAAGCATCAATGGAAAAGTTCCGAGTTCAATTCCCATTGACCCCGAATAATTTTCTAAATGGTTTCTTAACAGACATCATTGGCTGTGGTTCGGATTCCACGTAAAACTGTAGGTCCCTTCTTCATTAGCCTTAAGGGTCTGCTCCAGTAAAAATAAAATGGACTTTTATCCCATAACAGCAATGTTAAATTTCATACCATTTATTTCGTTTACTTTTTATCATAAAATTGTTTGCAAGGTCTCATTTTAAGCACAGTCACAATACGCATCCTTCTTGCAATTTACATTTTTAAAATTTTCTGTCATTTGTCAAGTAACTGACATTTAGTAAGTACAAAGTTTGAATTTTTTTCCTAACACAATAAAAAATTAATAATGAAAAATAATTTGCAAGTAGGATCCGAAATTTTATAAAGAATATTCAGTTTTTTTTTCAACACTCAATTACAAAAAATAGACTTATAAAATGGTATGAAATGAGGCAATGTCAAAGCGTTCAGATGCAAGAAATTGCACTGGTTAGATAGGGATACAGTGATACCGGAAGTGCGTTTCCTGTCGCTTTCTCGTTTACTGGAGCAGACCCTTAAGTGCAAAACAGCAGGACGTTAAAAAAAAAAAAAAAACAGGATTGAGTTGTAGAATACTCTATGGGTAATAACCTTGATCCAGCTTGTGATCCCCTTTAAATAAATGTCGCAACATCCACGTGCAAATCCACGTGCGAACGCACCTAGAACGCAAACACCTGTGATTAAAAGTTTCAACAGGTAAATTAAGAACGCTAGAGCACTGTATGGAAAGTAATTAACAGAAAGGAAGAAATAAGAATAAGAAGAAGAAAGTGTCTACTCAATCCGTGGTGACACTAGAGTCATCTAAGGTAAATTCTAGTAGTTTGCGGCTAATGTCACTACCCATAGCACTAAGGGATCTCCTCTGCTTGCCCGGGGCCTGGGTGTAGACAGACATATATCAACAACATGTTTAGCTCAAATACAACATTCAACAAAAGAACACTTAATTATAACAGTGCATACATATTAGAAGGAGGACTTCAGTAACACCTTTTGTTTAGTAATTTCAAATCAAGTGTTGAAAGTACATCATGAGAAAACTAAAGACATTTTTTTCCTTATAGGATATCTCACAGTAAAATTAAAATCACAAAAAATAAATAACTGAGAATAACAATGACATGATATCTGTAACGGCAGCCTGCTCTCTAACTTAAGATTCATTTTGTTTGGTATCGCATACAGAGCCGAATCTTGGGCTTTTTTGAGGGGGAGCAAGCTTGAATTTAACGTATGTTAAAAATAGTACATAAATAGGATTTTTAAGTTTATTTTTAATAGTGGATGGTAAAGGATATTATGCAATAAGCGGCCTTGGTGACAATATAAACTCAACTTCACAACGCTGCTACATTGACAAAACAAGGACCAAAATTTTGGAATAAATACAGTCGGATTCAAAGATTAATACTACATAAAAGTGTAGTTTTTCATTGACTTGTGATGGTACGTTCTGACGCTGTCAAGTTGTATTTGTTGAAAAACAGGGGTTTTAAGGGTAAATAGAAAACGCCTGTTTTTTCGATAAATGCAACATGGCAGCGTCAAAACTTATCCATGAAAATCTACACTTTTATAAAATATTAGTCCCTGAATTCGAATGCATTTGTTTCAACATTTTATACATAATTTTGTTAGTGTATCAACGATTTGAAGTTGTGTTTGTGTGTCTGCCGCAGCCGCTCCGCCGGGTTTGAAGTTATTTTAATCCATCGTTGTACAATAATTATTATTGTACAAAATAAGGACTGCCGCCCTTTCATTATACTCATACTCATAGTTAGTTGGACCACGTTATACATCCTACATCACGTATAGTCAAAATTTGCTGCCGCGGGCACATGCCCCAGCCTCCCCCCTGATCTCGCTTTGATCGCATGTCACGGTTGTTAATTAACAACAAGTTACCTTATATGGGCTCTGCCATGTGACTTCTTTCTTGGCTTGCACTGACGTGTTTCAGAGCCTACGCTCCATCCTCAAAGTTTATTCCAAACTCGATTGAGCGATAAACTCTGAGGATGGAGCATACGCTCTAAAACGCGTTAGTGCAAACCAAGAAAGAAGTCAAGATAGGAGAAAGCCACATTCGAAAAAAACCATTCGCTAAAAGTTGTGAAATCATTAGTGACCAAAGACTATTTCACCCTCTTTTTGACACGTTTCTGCATATAACTTTAGACTGGTAGCCCCTATATTAAATTTGAGATACTTAGATTCAGCTTGCCAAGTTCTTTCAAATGACCACCAAGCCGATTCTGTAGGCTACATAGTTTAGGAGTTATAACACAAAAAGTTTCCGTTTTTCTTAATCTTTTTTTGCCTACTTTTTAAACAGCTGTAGCTTTTTAGGGAAAATCTGAGACCACCTTGGCGATTCGAAATTTAATTCTCTACAACTTTCACATTTAATAGTTTTTCTTCAACACGACCTACTGGGTCAAAAAGCAAAAAAAGTTTCATAGTTTTGCTACAAGGTATTTACGGCCATAACTTTTGAACCGTTTATCGGAAATAAATAGAATGCGGAAGTGTGCAATGTTCACTCGAAGTGTTGTTTCAGCCCATTTATCACGTGGACAAAGTCTCGGGTACTGCTTTTTATAACAAACTTTCTACCACACTTATCAGAGGAGATGTCCAACACTTCATTTGAAATGAAAACATAAAGGCGTACACAGAAATTCAGTTTGCTGAAATTTGTTTGCAGATAAATTCTAATACTACTGGACTAAAAACATGTACAATACGTAGTGAAAGAAGTTAAAACAGTTCTGACATAAGAGAAAGCAGTTACGTGGAGTTCTACTTGTATAAGTGTTCTGCACGAAAGTGTTAAACCTTTAACAGGGTGACATTTCTAAATTAAGCTTTAGAGATTCTCAAGTAGAAATTATCGGGCGAACCAAAAAGGAAAAAAAAAATAGAAAATTGAAACTGCGAATGGAGAACTACAACACATGCCAGGACTTTTCAAAATTTTGTTTTGTTTTAGGTTTTGGGTCTAATTTTAGTGCAAAAATATACTTTGTATTTATTACCCAATTTTTTTGAAATTTGAAACACAAGAAGGTCTAAGTAGATGAAAGCATTTGGATAGAAACATAGCCGGCTATTTATAAAAAATTGCTTCTCAAACGATATATATCGGGCATAGCGTGCGTAGGCAATTTGTGAATTGTTCCTTTGGAAGAGTGGAAGGTTAGCAATGTTGTTACAGTGGAACCTCCCTCTACCGACTTTGACGGGATCTTCCAGAGATTATATTTTTCCACATTTTCAACCTACTTTTTGTGTGTAAAAACGTTAAAAATAAAGATTCAGTTACTCTGTGTGAATAAAAAAACATGTGAAAAGAAATACGTAGTTTGTTTACTTCGCGGTTTGATTCTGAGGAGGGAGAAAATAGGCGGCTCGACATCAAAGGAAAGGGGGCTAACATTTTTCGAGTTCTGAGAAAACTGAATTCAAAGTTTGATATTGGCAAAAATTTTTTAAACCGCTTTAACAAAAATTAAGTATTGTGTATACAATAGGGCTATTATTTTTTGGATTTCCGATTTTCAGAGGCGTTTTGGATAACCCGGGTTTCGGTCGATCAGAGATCGGTTAACAGGGGTTTTTACTGTACTACAAAGTAAGTAAGAACACGAACGATAAATTTAATTTTTATTCCAACCCTTTCCATGACACAATTGCCATACTAAAGAACTTCCCAATGGACTTAAAACATCCAATTATTAGATTCAAACTGATCATCGATGGCTGCTGCCCACTATTGCAGGTCAGGCCTTTCCTTTAAAAAATTTTTATTCATAATTATGAAAAGTCATACTCAGATTTTATCCAGTGTTGTGTAAATGTTTAGCCAGACGAAACCGACAGTGTTCGCTGAAACAGCGCTGTCGCTACGTTTACAACAGACGGCTGACAATCTATTCAAGGTATTTATAGTGCATTACTCAACAGTCCAAGAAAACAAGATAAACTATAAAATGGATAAAAATATAAGTTTAATATTAACACTGTCAGAAACTATATAACCGAGGAAAATGTATTGTACATGTTACATTATTAAGACTATTTATACAAACACTACATTATTTATAAAGCAAGAAACATAAATGTTATAAATTAAATGAAAATAACATGCATAGAAGCTAGAAAAATATTACGTACATCAACAATATTTACATAAATGCAGTGCAAGTCAAGATATAGTTTTAAATTAGTGCACAGATATTAAGTATTTTACTACGTTCACTGAAATGAAGTGATAAAATGATCTAGCATGTAACGTGGTTGCATTGAAATGTCTGCAAAATATAATCATACTTCGCTCACCAAACCCACAGCAAAGCAAATGCAAACATACTATTGTACACTCTATTTTCACAGGAATGAAGATTGATTACGACAGAGATTTTTTATTTTTATATAATAAAGAGGGAATGTTCAAGTTATAAAATATGACCAAAATATGATACGGTAAAGCAGTATGGTGAAATAGGCCTAGTAAAGAACAAAGTTGGTGTAATTTTATTAGTAACAGGTGTTTTGAATGCTATTACCTAACCTAAAAATACTGTAGGTTATGCAGAATAACTACCTGATTCTAAACACTTTCAAGAAACGTGCGTTGGTTCTGTATAGGCCTAACCTAAAATTGTGTTAAGCGTACGATGCAAATCAGGTGTTTTATTTGTAAAGTGTAACAACAGATGTTTCAATAATTATAGTACAGTAAGCCTTTTTTGTTTGTGCTTGTTTTTGTTTTGTTAACCTAACCTAAAGAAAACTGTTTGTTGTGAAAAATAATTAACTGATTCTAAATTTTCTAAGTTGGTCGCTATGGTAATGAATGTAAATGCATTCAATAAACGTGTGTTGGTTCTGAATAGGAAATGTGTTGGCAAGCTTTTGATTCAAATCAGCTGTTTTATTTGTTACAGGGCTGAGAGTGAATCTCCATATTTTGACCATTTTCAACCCTTAAAATCTATAACTTGCAAAATCCTTTCTTAGTGCACTTCTACATGGTGGTATGAAGGTACCTTGAACATTTCAAAGCTCTAGCTTTCATAATTTTGGCTGTACATTGATTATGAATCAGTCAGTCAGGACTTATTCTTTTATATAGGCCTACAGATGAAGAGACTTAACATAGCAATAATACGATGCATGCCGCAATGATGTCAGACAAATACTTCCACATTTAAAAAATTGATCCCGATTGTAATTTAAATCATCTTTTCAGAAGAACTCATCTTTCACATGGGTATAGGTAAATTTTGTGGTGGATCAAATAAGATATTTTTTGGCAATCATATTCCGTCCATAATTTTCTCAATTTTTAAGATTTTAAAATGAACAAGGTGTCATAAAGAATGACAAAATGTTAAAAATGGAATAAAATACAGGGTCCTAGAGAATTTTGGTAATTCATGCCCCTGACTATCTCTGAATTATTCCCAACTCGCATGACCGACTCGCAGTATATTTGGAAATTATTTTACAACACAAATAACATCGAATATATTTTGGCCTCATCCTACCCTAAATCTGTTTTCCTTACCTCACTATGTACGGACGACAAAGAAAACACGATTATTTTAGTACATTGCCCCAGTACAAATATATTTAATAAAAAGTAATTCGATCACGCACCTGAACTGCTGTGGTGAGTTGAGTGAATTTTCAAAATTAAATTTACATGTTTTAGGGTTTCAACCAACTATTGGTCTACCCACAAAGGCGCTGAATAGCTGCCTCTGTGTACGAAATATATTAGCAGAATTATTTTGCACCTCATCCTTCGTTCCGCTCGCAGGGGAAAACTCGCTTATATTAAACACATTAAAAAAATCAAATGTGCAGAATAATCTCCTATATATATTTGTTTATATAAAACCCCCCAAACAACTCATTCTAATATGAAAAATCTCAAAAAAATTTTACTTCTGGTCAAAAACATGCTTCTGGTTGTTGGATTTTTTTTGGCTAACGTACTCATCCGAGCAACTTGGAAAACCAAAGTGTGTACCATCGTTACGGCGTTTGGACATATTTTGCACCCCTGATTATGAGGAGGTCAGGGTGAAGTGAGCACTAATGGACGTGAAGGCCACGGACCATTCGGTCTGTAGTACTGAGCAATGAAAATTGGTTGAAAAAAGTGTTAGATAGATAAACAAAACCAATAGATCTGGTGAACATGGACAAGCCTGTGAAAATTATATCAGTTTCCAGGCACTAATTACAGACAGGGGAGGTTTGTGCTTTGCAATATTTTCTTTAGAGTTTATCACATGCAAAAAAAAACAAACAAGCAAGAAAGACAAGCCTTGCAAATTAGCAATATGTTGAACTTACTCACCTAATTGACCAAATTCAAATAATTTAGTGTTAACTGATGGTAGATTCCTGATTGTTTAAGATAAACAAAAATAATTACATTTGTAAGAAAAGCAGGAGTCTTCCTGAGACATACAGACTAATCGCGTTGGTACCTAAACTAAAAAGATCATAGAACCACGCCTTTCTGTTCAAGCTTAAAAGTACTTTATAGATAACTAGAGAGCTCCGCCCCTACTCGCTTTGCTTACCAAACGTAGCGTGATTGACCATCGTCCACAGTACTATCGGAATGTTGGGCCCAATCGGTTGATGATTTTTGAATTGACTGAATTCTTCTTTTTTTTTCTTTTTTTTTTAAATAATGTACCATATATGAATTTATTATTGTGTTTGTGTTAATGTAATGTGATTGAGTGTTTTCGTGTTAACAAGTGACAAAGGTTATCCGACTATAAAAAAACTTGAAAATGGCTGAATAGCTGAAACTGCCGTCGTATTACGACAGCAGATTTAATATTGTAGAGAGTAAGTCAAAATATATACTTACTAAATTAACATTTGGAATGGCAAAAAAACAAACATTTTGACTAAATTCATCGTCATCTATGGTCTTCTGTTGAAAAGTTTATTTCGGTTTATTTCGGTTTATTTCATTCACCGCTGATTCCAGCGGCACACTGACTGGGTTGTGGGGAAATTTCAGTCTTATTTTCAGTGTCATTCTGCTACAAAAATAAAAGCTACGTGAATTATCCGGCAGGTAGTCTTGTAGAGCAAGATTCACCTAATTTATAAAACTTCCCTCTTTATGTGTCTACTCAAATTTAATCTCTGTTTCAATAGAATATTTTGCAATTTGTTACCAACAGCTCAAGACATTATTGACAATACCGTAGAACCCCTCTTAACCGGTCTAGTCGGGAATGAGACCCTGGCCGGTTGATCCGAGGTTTCAGTAAAAAATAGATGTTTGTTCAAAAATAACCTACAATACATATTTCATAAATAACCAAGCAAATAAGACGTTATTGCAACTCATTTTATTGTAT
>JAGFPH010002758.1:65379-83743 GCA_018207615.1 Philaenus spumarius
GTTTTGTAATTTAGTTCTAAATAGAACTGTATAAAAACATTTATCAATTTCAAATTTCTTATTTTGAAAACACCAGTTTTTATGTTCCAAATACAAGACTGCTAACAAAACTAGGCCTAGTTTAAAACTTAATTTACTAATATATGCTTGCCCAAAAATGAAATATTATTATAACAAAGTGTAGAGAGAATAAATCAAAGAAAAGAACTGTATACTTGTCTTTTCTTAGTTCACAAAAGTGTTTGAGTTATCTTTATTTGAATAACAAAATGACATCAATCTAATAAAACTTCGCCGGCGATATAGGACGGGTCATTTGAATAACATGGGAACAAGACGTGCTAGACGATCTCACCAGACTGCTCTAATTATGTACTTTCCAACAAATAACCGGTTATATCTAGTTTACTTCACACCGTTAGACTTGGACGTTGAAGAAGTGGAAAATAACAGTACAATTGTATGCAAATTCAACGCAGAAACAGCTGTAACCCAATCTGCATATTATAATACGATGATTACGTATGTAAATATACGTTTTACGAAAAAGTTTTAAATACAAAAATTAAAGTTTATTTCATTTTCTTTAGAACGGTGCCGGTTTCATTACGATTGGAAGATTTTAAGTATATTAAATAATCGAATACGCAAATTTTCACATTTGTTCGAAATGGTTGCATCTTGCGCCTGAGAGAGCGTCAATTAGTGCAGTCTGCCATTTACAGGGCACAACAGTAATTTAGTGTCGAACTAAACGGTTTAAGAGACTGTCTCGATCATTTTAGGATGCGAGTAATCAGAGATGGTGTAGAGTATACCGGCTGTGCCTTCGATGGTGGACAATAACAGAGGTCTGGTGTGGTGACGAGGGTCCAACGTCTAGCCTGCCTGGCCATTACAGGAGCAATTATAGCAGTGTTCCTTGAGCCGCTGTTTAGTCATTCTTCCATTAGACCTTTTGCAAAAGTTGCATCAAGGAAGAGTGCTTATCGCTTTCAATGCGAGAAACTGTGGATGCATAACCCTAGGAACTTGGGACATTCTAGAATAACAACATAGATTTCCAGAGATCGGACTTTGGACATGATGACTTAGGAACATAAAAACTAATTTTTCAAAATAAGAAATTTTAAATTGATAAATATTTTTGTACAGTTCTATTTAGAACTAAACTACGAAACTTATTTACATTTACGAAAAAAATTACAAAAAATTTTTAATACTTTTTATGTAGGCCTAAAGTTGAACTTTTCCCTTTCGTTACAGAAAAGTTTTTGTTTCTTGAGCTAACAACTTTGTAAATATTACATCAATCATTTTTTTACTGGCGTATATAAATTCTTTGAAACTTTTTCCACAAAAAAGCTGTGGAACACTTTTGGATTGGTTTATAATTGGCGAATTTTTGAAAATACGATTGCCCACGCACCGAAATGGCTTGGCGTTGCAAAAAATTTGCATGAACAGTTCTGGGGTTAAAAAATGTTGACGAAAAAGCTGACCATGGCTGAACAAAGCAGAAATGGCAATTAAAGATAACATGAGGAGTGGACGTAAGTTAGTTAGTTTACAATTAGAAGCACTGTAGCGCGGTGAACTTACCTTGGGTTTAGGCCTATGTGTGTCGACAGCTTCTATCGGTAGCTTCACGTATTCCATTCTACATCCGTACGCGACGGGTGTTAATTTGATTACAGTATGAAGTGGCACTTGTAGGTAGGGCAGATCATCTGATAACATACAGAAATAGAAATCATTTATTTCACGTAAAATTTTTCACAAGGTGACAAAGTCAAATCTCAATCACGGTATGGCAATTACTCTGGCTCACTAAACTCACACTGGATGTGAAGGCAGCCTTGATGAGGCTATTTTTAACTAACAATTATCTTAATGAAAAAACAAACTCACAGTTTTTTGTTAATTCTGCAAATTCTATTTAATCTTGCCGACCATGGTTTCGCTAGCAACGGCATTTACAAGACTAAGGAAAATATAGAAAAGGCATACACATATTACAACAGAGAACGGTTACTTGGCTAACAAACAAAAGTAAATAGAAAAAGTGTGGTGGGAGGACCTATGGTCATAGTATAAAGTTGTTATACCTTTATAAAATATTGTACTTTTATTTACTAAACCCTGTATAGTTAGAAATAATACACAGATTTACAATAATACTTATGACTTTTAAATATAGGGTTCTTTGCTGTTTCAACTTTAACTTATTACAAAATACAATTGCTTCGAGCACAGTTTTTACCAATTGACTTTATAATATAATTTCTAGCTTATGATTTATTTGAGAACTCCGTATCTGGGGTCTTAAGATTCGTGGTTGTTAAATATGCAAGTGTTTAAATTTATATATACAAAATTATTATTATTATTATTATTATACATTAACAATCCTACAAACTATGAACATCAAGTTCAAATCTTCATTAAGATTCAATTTATATTACAATTTGTGAAAACACTTTAATATAGGCAAGTAAGTTCTAATTTCAAAATGTTAGTTGGATTAGTATTACCTCTGTTTCTGCAGGTTTCTTTTAAATTTGTTTTACTATACTTTTATACTTGGGACATCTTCTTCTGAGGATTTATATTTAATTATTTTATTTATTTCAAATTATTATTCCAATTATACGATATATGCACCAGGACAATGTTAAATCATCAATCTTCAATTGGTAAGTGTTAATTAACATTTTTTAGGCCTATAATGGTGTATGCCTGTCTGTAGTATATTTGAGTTTGAAAGGATAATTTTACAAAAATGTATTTATGTCCACAGAAATGTCTAATCTTGTTCTAATGTCACTTTTTACTTTTTAATTATTTTTATTTTATTATGTTGTAATTTAATTTTATATCATGTAAACTGTATATCCGTTATATCCCGCCAATTCGATATAATATCATTTCTATCACTAAACATCTGTTAATTCGTCTCTGTGGTCCGTAACGAACTGTACCATCAAAATATACCCAACTTCTGTCACTTTTTTCACTTCTGCACTTTTAATAAATTGTCTTACACTTTTAATAAACTTTACTTTCAGTATATTAGTTTGTTTTTAATAATAAATAATTTACAATATTGGGATTTATTGTTATACTAATTTTCCCTATGAAATACGCTGTCATAAAAAAACAATTAAATGATTCTTACGCCTTAATTTAGGTTATAATTACATTTGATTTTTGTTATTTACTTGTTTGAAAACAAAAGGTAATTTCTACTTATTTTGGTTATAATCGTTTATAAGAGCCTGTGATTTACAATTGGTTTAGTTAAATTTCTTAATTCCAAAGTTTTAATTAGTTTGTCATTTTAAGATCAAATTTTGAGGATATTTTCTCTAGGCTATTACAAATACTGCATTTATGAACTATTTGACTGAATACCTCACATTGCGACATTGAAAACAATCTTAATTCTTTTTGCAGCCTACAGTGGTGTTATTTATTATTCTGGAGTGATCAGGATAGCTCAGTTGGTAGAGTGTTACCACAGAAAGGTAAAAGTCCTAAGTTCAAATCCCGGTCTTGGTCCATGTTTTTTCACTTGTAATTTAATTAACAAAACCCTTGCTGAGGAAGCGTGTAAGCAGGTAATTTATTACAAATTAAAAATATTTGTACCAGCAAATTCAACCAATCATTCTAGTGTTAGTTACTGAAGGACTTTACTCACCTGCAGACTTATCCAGGAAGTAGGCCAACAGACACCTCAACACTGCTTGGTGACTGACGACCAACACATTCCCTTGTCTTTCCAACTCCATAATAACAGGCTCCAGTCTGGCGACCAAGTCTTCGTAAGATTCCCCGCGAGGATAACGGTAAGTAAATTTAGCCTGATCACGAGCGGCGAAATCTTCGGGATACTTTTCTTGGATCTCTTCGTACGTCATTTCTTCGCAAATACCCTGTGAAAACATCAAAGTAAAACTTAGACACACAATATAGCGAGGTGTAGCATATACTTCAATTCTCATAACTTTTTTTCACAACCAAACTCGCAAGACCGATAAACACAATGAGTATTGAAAAAAGTAATTGATATCTAACAGCAAAAATATTATTAGTTATACACAATTTTAAAACAATGGTTAACTAATAAAGACTTTCAAAGAAAACCGAAGATGATTTAGCGTTTCATTCATAAAATTCTATAGACGCCGGCATAGACATCAAGGAGAGACCAGAAAGGCTTTTTCCCGCCAGGTGTGCCAACCTAGGTGGATGTCAGGCCAAGGGAGCTGAACTGTCCGATTGTCGGAGCCACCAGGGCAGAGTATTTCACATGGACAAAGTTGCAGGTACAGATAGTTATTATATTAAGGTAAATACACATCTATACATCTGCTTGCCAGTTACTTACAGCATCAATTTCATTCAAAGCTTTCCATCTCTCCTGCGGCGCTTGCACGTTCTCCACTGTCTGTATTGTTCTCTTCAACCATGAAGTCCACACTCTCAGTCCGGGTATTTCCTGTTGTTGTATATAGGTGGATAGTGCTGCAGCGTACTGTTGTCCTCTAAATGATAGGTCAGAGTCACCACCAATACGGCCTTCAAGGTTTTGTATGCTCTCTCCGTGCTACAGACATAGTAAGGTTGTGTTAAGTTAGTCATTACGAACAATAAGTGCTTGTATATTTAAATCTCGTTACTCAAAAAGTTCAACTAATGAGAGATAAATATGAACAAATTATGCTTTGGAGCCAGAGAATAGATTTGGGCCGGGTCTGCAGCGCCAGCTAAAGACGCCAGAGCATACCTCGGCCCCTGCTTTTTAATTCTACAGCTCGGCTAAATCGGCAAATATTCGGGTTTAGGCATTCTCGTCACGTTTATTGGTTATTTAAGTTTGTATGTCTTTGACCTTTGGATCCTTTGGAAAAAAAAATTATATATTAATTGTTGTACTGCAACTGATCAGCTGTTTGCAGTCGATGTTGTCTACTTAGCGATATATGTTGTAGTTAGTATTGATAATGTTTTACTAAGTTTTTATATATCAGTGACATGGGCGGATTCAGCCGGTTTTCAAAGAAGGGGGTTTTTTGTCTTTTACACCGGGGGTGTAGAATAATTTTTTGGAATACAGTGTTTAAAAACGTCTGTTTAGACTATTTCACGACCACCCATTTTGAATAGGAATTAAGGATTATATGCTTCACCCAAAAATGAAAATTTGTATTATAATATTATAACAAATTGTAGAGAATAAATCATTGAATTTTATTGAACTGCATAGTTGAAAATTTTAAATAGCCTTATTCTATAAACTTATTTCACTTTGTTTCAATAAATTGATACAACTAAAAAAAATTCTCACTAACGTATAGTATACAGTTCCAGCTAGATGAGAAAAGGTAACGGCTAACGCGCCTAGGGCGTTGAAAATGTACATACTTCACGGAAAAACCCGAATAGCCTCGGAACACTAAACCAGGTTTTCCTTATATCAAACGAAAATATAGAACTTGCACTTCAAATCGATATAAAAATCATTATACAAATATATCGATTTGTAATAGGTACATCGTTTGCAAAATGAACTTTCCCGTTGGTTGAAAACTGTCCAATTGCAAGGGTTTACAGAAAACTTCATGTATAAGAAATTATAAGAGTGACGAATGATTAGAAGATCGTGGTAGAAAGTTCAAATCTAGACGAATCCAATGGTGTCCTTAACTTCTTCTCAAAACAAGTCTGTCTAAATGTTATACGCCTTAAAAGTAACGAGTTTGAGTCATTTGCTTTCTCGCACGGCATCATTTGATTTAGACAACTACAATTTTACAACAATGATTATATATGTAAATATACGTTTTAGAAGAAATTTGTAAGTACAAAAATTTAAGTTTAAAACATTTCCTTTTCAATGGTTTTTGTTTTATTGTGATTGGATAATATTTAGTGGGTGAAATATTCGATACAAGTTTTGTTGTCTGAGACTACTCGATTGAGCAGTCTGTTACTTAGATCATTAATATAAACCAAAAAAAATATAATAACCCAAAGGAGAGGGTTGCAGCCCCCACAGCCCCCTCCCCCATGGATCCGCCAATGATCAGTGGCGTATTATTGATGCAAAGATAACATTAATATTTTTTATGTGTTAATTGTAGTATTTGTAAATAAAAAATATCCTTTACACACTAAACGGAGAAAAGACAACCGTCTCACCATAAGGGCCACTACAACAGCTCATCTTTCCTATGGAAATTCACTAGTAAAAGCCATAGATTCAACTTACCCTAGTCAAATAGATTGTTCGAGGAATGATATGAATGTTCATAAGGTAATACACAATTCTCGACTGTATATGGCCTTCGTGTTTGTGGACTACGACCTTCTCTCCAGTGTTATAGATCTTCATGAAACTCAAGTTGGATTCCAGTTTTTCTTCTAAAGGTTCGTAACGCTCTTGGTAATGTTCGATACGTTGCAGGAAGTCCTTGAGGGCAGATTCCATGTTCATATTCTTGTAGTCGGGACTGTTCACCTTCACTTCCTGTAACAAAACCGGGAATTTACATTAAACCAAGTAAACCCTTCCAACAGTTCCTTTTTAACACATCCATTGCTACGAGAACAAACCAGAATGGTTCTCAAAATGACAGCCAATTTTAGCTTTTCAATAAATTAATTATGAAATATCTGTGTTAAATTGAATGTAACATTTTATAAGAATATTAGTGAACCTATTTTCTTGAAAAAATAAAAAATTGACACAGCCATAAATTAAAAAAAAACAGTTATGACACAACCTTCTTACTGTCAACCAGACCCCCAAAAATTAATAATAATAATGCAGTAAGACCTCGATAATCCGGCACTCGATAGTCCGGCAGACCCGATAGTTCGGCATCCATCATCTTGAAAATTGGCACTCATTAAAAATAGCAGTTTTTGTAATTATTGAGTGATTTAGGCCAGGTCTACACTGTCTGTTGGCTCCGCATCTGTCAAAAACAGTGAGTAAAAATCTACTGCTCAATAAACTTGTCCAAAACAAACATTTCAATCAACATTTCTCCTAAAAATCGAACCGATTCAAAACAATGTGATCTCGTCGTCCTATAAATACGTTCCCGGTTAAAGGACAGTATTTTGTTGGACGTATTCCACTTAATGAAGATTATTCGAACAAATTGAAGTCTTTGGAAAAAGGTACATTGAATTTCTTGTAAATAGTTTTCGATTTAAAACCGCTTTGCACGGTTTGGACGTGAAAGGGGTCCTAAGAATTTGCGACAGGCTGGAGTACAAATAGCAAATGGAGAACTGACTAACAGAAGCCAACAACAAAGGGGAATGGAGCCGTCCGTACCTGAGGCCCATCAGTTAGCGGCAATCTCTCTACACAGTTATTGCTACGTAGTTTCAACGTGTAACTTACGTGTCCATTCTATATATACTTGTGTGTTGTAACAACCCAAAAATAATAATATATATGTATATACAGTACATGAGCGTTTATTTATAGTTTATTCCCTGTTTAAATCATTTTTAACCCTTTCCACTCGAGTGTCCCCCGGGGCAGCCCCGTACCCTACTAATCCTCACGAACTCCTATGTCGGGTGAGCCCCGAACTCGCTATGATAATGTTCTTTGATTGCATTTGAACAGACGTAGTTACTTACATGACCGCTATTGTTGAAGTTTGAGATGTGCTATTATCTGTGGAATTTTTTTAGGGCTATTTGAGTTCAGTTTCTGTGGTAAATAAATCGTAGAAAATGTAACGTTTGCCGTCTTTGGCCGGTCTGTAAACAGCTGTCTGCTCTCGCCATTGTTTGGTTCCTATTTACTACGCAGCGTTTTAGTGAGTTTACGCGTTGTTTAGTTTTGTTGTACTAGGTTATCGTCTGTAATTTCACAGTTTATTTTTGAATATTGTTCTTTTTATAATAATAATAATTGTTGTGAAATAAAATGAACGAAGACGACGGCAGTTTGTTACAAAATGACGTTAGTGGCGATGGAACTTTTGTTTCGAACCTGAGTGATAAAAATATTACCAATCAGTTTGAAAAAAAGCTTTTCTTACTAGTTTTGATCTACATGATACTGTTGCTAAGCAATATAATAAATAGTTGAGGCAATTTTTTTACAAGTTGGTGTCAAAAATAATTGTTTTCATAAAAACTCATTTTTTACAAACAATTTTTTTTCAATTATAATTTTTTTATAATTTATTATTGTGTCTAAAACATGTGTAAACCACTTAATTTTGTTTATAATGATATAGACAACAAAAAACAAGCAACAAATATAGGTCTTCCCATTGAAAATTTTTCCAAAATTCTTGTTTATTCCGGTTTTATGTTACAAATTTAAATTTTTTTCAATAAATAAAAATTAAAAACATATACTTCAAAATAAAAATATATGTTTTTTTTTCATACCAATCTATACTTTAGTCATAGAAGAAACTACAAACAGAAATCAGCCTTTTAGAACTGACAGAAATACTTTTTTTGGAGTAAACATGTTACAGTGCAATATTCACTCAAAATTAATCTGACCTGATAGCAACACTAGGTCCCCAGTAATTCGAGTGGAAAGGGTTAAGGAAGACCTCGATAATTTGGCATCAAAGGATCCCCGAGCGTGATGGATTATCGAGGTCTTACTGAATCTTTATTTTTTAGGCGAAGTTAGGACTATTGGGTTCTTTCTTATACTTAACCTCGTATTACAAAATAATTAAAAATTCACACAAAAAACAAAAATTTAATAAACAAACAAAAAACCATAAAATAATAATTACTTTTAAACCAAAGTGTACAAAAACTGAGAAAACTAAAAATATAAACATTTATCTCCTAAAATAAACTAAAAGTAAATTAGGCTAGACACTATATAATTATAAACATATACACAGGATGTCCAGCTTTGACCGTCCAAAACCTTACGGAATTATTTGTCAGCTAGGAACCTTGTGAAATTTTAACATTTCTGCTTGACATAAATTGCCATCAAAAACAAGAAAGGTGTCATCGACATATCTTGTGTAGAATATTATTTTCTTTCTATGTGGATTGTGTTCAGATAGTATAAGTTCAATTTCAAAGTTATTCAGGTATATGTCAGCCAGAAGGTATTTATATTCAAAGTGACTTGGAAACCAAAAACCATGAAACTAAAACAACAAATACTTCTAATTCTAACCAGTTTATTAAACACATGCTTACCATTATGTTGGTTTCAATGATTTTCGGGTCATCGCACACAGATTCGACAAAGAACAACTTGTAGCCCATTTTGTTGACGACTATTTCTTGAATAAGTTTCCGCCTCTCCATTGTAGAGTTTGTAGCATCGAACACCTGTCGGCATTGGAAAACACAGATTAAACGTATTTTGCAAGATGCAGAGTGGGAAAAGCTTCCTGTGATCATTAAGAAGTTGTATTAAAACTGTAAGAATTTTTGTTTCCTTTCTCAGTAAATGGGTAACTCGATATAATTTTAATAAAAATGAAAGGAAATAAAGACAGGAATTGTTTCTACAAACCTATTTGTGTTAATTAATGGCTGTAGTTGTAGATTTTTTAAGGTTTGTCTTGGTTGATCTAACTTTATATTTTTCCTAATAAAAGGTAATTGGTAACGTTGGACTGATACCGGTTGCAGGGAGTTGCTCAAGTTTAATACTTATTTTCTAGTATTTCCAGATGACTTATTTGTGTAGTAAATTATAATCAAATAAATATATTATTATTAATAATATAGCCTAGTGAGTACTTATTTTCTCAAATTTAATCACTGACTCACTGCAGTTGTTTGAAAAACTATAAAAAATTCGAAGACGTTATTAACTTATCGCCTAGTCCTTAGAGGTGGCAGAATTTTTTAAGATAAGCTACTCACTGCAAAGGAAACAGTATTGATGTAGGCCTACTTGGTGATTATGCTGGAAAATAATAAGAAAATCTAGTTTGTCATGTTTTACAGGATGTCAAATAACCACAGCATAATATACAGGGTGTCAGCTGGTGATTCAAATATCACACTTCTAAGTTGCCCAGAAAATACCGATTTTTTTAAAGTGAATGTTGATGAAAAACATACATGATGAAGAAAGTAATAAATGGTAGGCCTTCTGTTGTGAGTACTGTCTTGTCAAAAGATTTACGAAAGAGTTCATGACATTTACAGATTTACCATCTCTGAACTTTCTGAACAATTCCTGAAGAAACTTCTGTTACAGTTTAGTACCAGGTTGTCTGCGATAAATTAGCCTACTGAAAGTTCTGTGCTTGGTGGATACTGAAATTGTTTACAGAGGACCACTAAACCAAATGAAAGGGCAAAGCCTTATACTTCCTTTCACGCTGCAACTCGGAGGAGAAGGTTTTTTGAAGAGAATTGTGACTAGCGTAAGTAAATGCCGAAACAAAACAATAGTCGATGGCTAGGGGCCATAGTAATTCTCAATGCAAGCCAAACTTTGTTTTTGAAGAAGATTATAGCTATGGTTTTTATGGGATGCCAAGGGAGTTTTGATGATAAAATTAATACGACGATCCTTTCAGATTCTACAGTAAAAATTTGAAGAAACTTAAGTGAGACATTCAATGGAAATGTAACGGTATGCTAACATTTAGGGTTCTGTTTTTGAATGATAACGCTCGTCCTCACAGTGCCCGAAAAACTCAAGAGCTTTTGAAGCAATTTTTTTAAGGACTTTTTGATCCCCACACGCGCAAGAGATTTTTATCTCTTCGCCCGTAGTTTTAGGATGTAGATAATAAAATATTTTTTCTATGTAAGTTTTTTATTTAAAAGAAAAACGGATGATACTTTCCGAATAGCTCTGGTACAAAAATATTTCAAACAATTAGAAAAAGTTTGTATTTAATCATTCATAATAATTAATCTGAATTATTTGTGTTTTGAGTTTAAAATGTTTCCAGAACTACAATGAGCTACAAATTATTATTATATCAAAGATTATTTTTCACATGGTTGTCAGCCTCCTGAACTGTAATAGTTTTAAGCTAGGTTACATACCTTATAGGTACCGTCAACAGTTCTGTCTTTTTTCCGCAACAACCGATTTCAAAAGACTATAGAGTTCCGTACAACCGGCTGGCCAGCATGCTCGAAGTGTGTCGTGTGTTATTTATTTATTAATGTTAGACATGTATTGTTTTATTTAATTTTAGGTGGGCTTTTTCTTATTTGTGTTTCTTTTGACTTGAAAATGGAAGTATAGTATAACCTTCCAAAACCGGTCATCGCCGAAAAAAGGATGCAGAACTGTTGACGGTACCTAAGCTATGTAGATTAGTTTAACCTACAGAGCAACTGAACCATCACCTGTGTACGACAATACAGTAGAGTGCCACTATTCCAAACTAATTGGGACCGAACTCTGTTCGGTTTAGCGGGAATTCGGAATAGGTGGATTTCACAAATAATATCACCGTATTGACTTGTTAAGGCATAAATTAAGTGCAGGGACATCTACTGGTGTCAATTCTAAACACCGTTGATTGGCTTTGAGGAAAGCGAGGAGGAGGTGGAAAACTCAAACTGAACTCGTAGAACGTAGAATCGGCAAATGCTCTTCACCTCGCCTTAGTGTAGGTTTACACCATCCGTTTTTTTCCTTCCATTGCGTTACGACTCCATTTTCTTCTAAAAACGAAACGGAAGGGATAGGTTGTTCAAACTGTCCATTTTGCCATCCCGCAGTCAGTCCTTTAGTACTGCATCGTCTTGAAATACAAGATGGAGAAAAAACTAAAATTCTTTCAAGATAACGAAAACGGAAGAGAAAAACGGATGAACGCAATTGGCAGGTGGTAACAACACTACCAGCGCCTACAAATCCTTCCTTCTTTCTGACGGACCCAGTATCCGTTTCACCGGACGCTTTTTGCCGTACCTTCCTTCCCGCAAAACGGATTTAAAACGTGGAGGAAACAAAACCGGACAATTCCAACAGGCCTATTGGAATTAATGTGTTGTCAATGTGTAATACCAAAACGCAACTGAAGGGAAAAAACGGATGGTGTAAACCTACCCCTATCCTACGCCGAACAATATGCTTCAACACCGAATGATGTTATGTTTATAGCAGAAATCAGCGCTTTTCGTCAGAAAAAGTTATTGGCTTTACTTCTTAAGTGAGTGTAAATTAGTTATTTGTTGTGTTTAGCGGAGATTAAAAATGATTCTAAAGAATTCACAAAAATCTTTTTAATTTCTCCTGTTTTTATGTTTGAAAAATCGGTATTTTTTCTGAAATCTGTTTGGAATAGGGGGATTTTAGGAATAGCAGGTTTTAGAATATCAGGACTCTATACATGTGTACAGCAACAGTACAGTTGCCTACAAAATAGATCCTAAAATAACCTGTAATTTTAAAGTTTCCAGTACTCGATCTGTAAACTCTGACTTTAGACTCTATTTTAGCAACAATTCAGTGTTGCCAATATTTGACTGTACTTACAGCGACTTCGCCACCCGCTTCTAGCCAAGCACAGACATCATGCAATGCGTCCATAGCACACTGTGTTCTGATAGCCATTGCTTCTTTGTTGTCTTGTCTAAAGAACTCATGGCTCTTGTACGCTGTGGTCGCGTGCCTTCTGTACTCTCCCAGGTTGAACACTGTAAAATAAAGTCAAGTAATCAATATTAGCCTACAAGGCACAAAGTACAATGCATCCATAACAAAACTAGCATACAGGATGAAATTTTTAAAACCTTTTTTATTTAAAAGACGGATTAGTAGTTATTTGTGTCTAAAGTTAGGGAATTATCACTTTGTCGACAGAAAGGAAATGTAATTTTCTTGAGGGTGACTAAGATACTATCTTCCCAAAAGACACACAACATTTTCCCTCTAGCTACAGTTTTAGTAAATAATTTGCATTTTACTGTGGAAGAAACTATATTAAAACATGGACATTCGTATTTACAAAAACAATTGAGGTTATGCCAAGAATACACAGACATGGAAGTTCATTCATGCATTGTTGTTTGAGCAGTTGTTTTACTAACATATGATTTAGCGGGCGGAATAAGCGGGCAACAAAGCAAACTCAACACTTTTTAAATGGGTACTTTTCCGTCCGCTGGATAAATGGTTCTTTCAACCATATTAATGCAGAAAAGACCTCTTAAGGGTATGTTCCAGAAAAAAAGAAAGCGACCAGTGACTCCAGCGCTTCAGTCTATAACCGTATCTAAACAGTGCAATTTCTTGCAGCTAATCACTTTGAAATTGCTTCATTTAAAACCCTTTTATGAATCGATCTTTTGTAATTGAGTGCTGAAAAAAAACTATATATACTTTATAAAATTGCAGTTCCAGCTTGCAATTCACTTTTAATTACAGTATGTATACATTTTTTATTGTGTAAGGAAAATCGTTAAAACTACGCACATAAAAAATGTCAATTACGTGACAAATGAACGGGATTTAAAAAAATGTGAAATGCAAAACAACAAAATGAATGGTTTTAAATTTAGCATTGCTCATTCGATATACACATCCAAGATGGCCACCACTACTGCAGACCCTTAAACTAGTAGCTGGAGTAAAAGAGATATGAAACACCTGATCTGGGGAAAGTGTGATTCGAAAACTTATTTGCAAAATCCTAAAATCCCTCTTCCAAATCTCAAAAATATATTACGGGCACGTATAACTTGTGTTACAACCCTTTAAAAACGCTGAATTTCTGTGGTAAGAAAATTAAAAAATCCGCCCAAATATTAGCACACTCAAAATCGTATTCTACAACTATTTTTTCAGAATTTGAACAAACTTGCGCATATATTCAGTAATTCAGTACCGTATGTGCTTTATTCCAATGGACAACAGTCAAAACATTACATGTGTGCGGAAATTACAAATTGTGACATTTTTAGCGAGTAATTTTTTAGCGAATTTCCATAGGAAAGATGAGCTATTGGAGTGACTCTTATGGTGAGACCTGAGAACAGGAGGGGTTAATGAGCACCGATTATGGTCCCCAGAACACATTTTAGGGTGTCATTAAAAATTGTAAATATATATAATTATATAAGTGTTCCCATTCTAACGGCCGCAATTTGCATACGATTTGGTCCAAATTTGGTACACACATTGGTTTTCTAAGTTGATTGGACGAGTTTGTTTACCAAAAAAATCCAACAACCGGAAGTACATTTTTGATCAGAAGTAAAAATGTTTTGAGAGTTTTCGTGCTAGAATGGAGCAATTTTAGTTTTATCTAAAGAAATAAAAAAGGAGATTATTTTGCACATTTGGTTTTTTTACATGACTTCATAGCCCGTCTGGCTAACCCGAAATCGATCAAAATGTAAAATACCATAGAAGTACTAGGTTTAAATCCACGTGGGAGTGGAACGAAGCATCGCATGAGCTAGGGTTGGATGCTCTGGTGCAAACAAATTCTACTAATATATTTCCCACACTCATGCATCTATTCAGTGCCTACGTAAGTAGACCAATTTCCCAAATAGTTGGTTAAACCCCTAGAACATATAAACTTTATTTTAGAAATTCGCTCAACTGACGTCAGTGTTTCAGCTGCGAGGTCGAATTATTTAGATCTAGATTATATTGGTAGTTTCGACAGATCAAATTGAATATAAATCAATGAGTAAAAGGCCATACCCTTGAACCACTTAAAATAAGGGCTTTGAATCTGCTTTCAGACATCTATCTAACTGTTAACGGTGGTTGAATCAATACTTCATATTGCTGTTACATAAAACTATTATAAGATTTACTCAAGACACTGTAAAGAGTAGCAAGGACTTTTATTACCTGTAAGTAAGGTATTTTAATGATATGCTGCATACAAAACAATGCTTATAAAAAATTGTTCAACTGTTTTCAAGAAAAATTATAGTATGGGTATAAAAGAAACTCTTACCTCAAACTATAGAAAAGAAAACAAGTTCTGTAAATACATAGTTAGCTAACTGCTATTTACGTTTATTATTTGGCCTGGTTTATCACGTTTGGCTTAAACAGAATGTAAATAGAAATATTTTACTGTCGTTAAACAACCATAGCTGCAACTGACAGTAATAATTATACAAATACTTTACACAGTGACCAACACAAAACCAAAACAAACAAAAAAACAGTGAAGGCAAAAAACCAAGTCGTTCATGTCTGTCTGCATATATGAACACTAAAAGTTGTCTGTCTGTATGTGGTTTTTTGAAAAAAAAAATATTATCTCATGAATAGTTTAAAATAAATTCATTAAACTCAGCTTGAAAAATTATTATATTGGTTTACATAAATGTGCAAAATTTTATTTTGCTAAGTTATTTGTTTCAAGATGGAGGCGGTTCAAATCTTTCAACTGGGTTGGAGGTTTAAAAAAAATCCAAAGATTTTACAGAAAAATGTTAAATTACAAAAACAATTCAGGCAATTTAAAGAGAAATTCAATGGTGTGTCACTTTTTATCATTGAATGAAGATTAACTGAGAAAATTCAATAATTCTGGCTGAAAGTGGTTTTCGGAGATTACTAAATTCGTGGAAAGTGATCATGGAAAAAATTAGATATATACGAAAAATTAAAAACACATAAGAAGTTTAAATATTTCATAGTAGAATGTTTTACATATTTATTAGCTGAATACTCGCGAGGAATTTTTCGCATCACTATATTACATAATTGTAATATTACTCTCTCATTTTCTTTCATCATTTATTTCACGAAAGTAAATTATTACATGTATATTCAATTAGTTTGGAATTGATTGTTCATTGGCGGCCCGTCAATTGTCTTCATCAGGGTATGTGGGCTGAATAAATTAAAAATAAAGAATTCAGAGTGAAGAGCATCTTTTTTTTTCAACCACTAAATCTGCAGACTGGTAAATCACAGTCTCAGCTGAATTTTTGCAAATTGTCCAGATAGCCTACGTCTTTAATATGCAAATGCATCGATCGGGATAGAAGTGATCAGCTTACGTTTTTAAATATTTTCTTAAAACTAATAAGTGCCAAATTTCAGCCCAATTTCAGCCCTCTAGCTTTTATTAAAGAATACCAATTAATATTTATTGTTTTTAGAAGTTGTTATCACATTTTCACCCCTAAGCAGCACGTAACAAAATGTAAAACTGGTTTTCTTTTTATAAGTGTTTTTCAAGAAATAAATGTACAAAATTTCAGCTTTCTGACTTTAAGGAAAGTATAACAAACAATATTTATTGTTTTAGGGGTTGTTTCAACCCTTAAAGGGCTTACATTTTAAAATCCTTTCTTAGTACGCCTTTACTGCCTATGCGCAATACATGTACCAAATTTCACGTTCCTAGGTGGTATTCAATTAATATTTATAGTTTTAGAGGTTGTTACTACATTTTCACCCATTTAGCAAAACGTGACAAAATGTAAAAGTGGTTTATTAGCGAATTTCCATAGGAAAAATGAGCTATTGCAGTGGCCCTTATGGTGAGTCCCAAGGTCGGGAGTAGCAAATGAGCACCGATCATGGTCCCAGAACACGTTTTGGGGTGTCATTAAAATTCATATATATATATATATATGTTCGCACTCTAGCGGCCGCATTTTAAGTCCGATTTGGTCCAAATTTGGTATACATTTTGGTTGTCTATGTCGCTCGAACGAGTTCGTTAGCCAAAAAAATCCAACAACCGGAAGTACGTTTTTTGACCGGAAGTAACTATTTTTTGAGATTGTTACTACGAGAATGAAATTTTTTTAGAGTTTTTTCTAAAAATATAAATTTAAGATGTTATTCTGCACATTTTGGTTTTTTACGCGACCTTTTAGCTCGCTTGGTTCCCCCAAAATCGACCAAAACGTAAAATACCATAAAAGTACCCGGTTCGAAGCCAAGTGGTGCAAACTCGCGAGGCCACTAGAAGGAAACAAATTCTACTAACATATTGCGTACACACAGACAGCTGTTCAACGCCTTCGTGAGTAGACCTATTTCCCAAATTTTTAGTTGAAACCCTAAAACATAGGCATAGGCCTATAAACATAATTTTGGAAATTCGCTCAACTCACGTCAGCGGTTCAGCTGCGTGGTCGAATTATTTTTTTTATGTATCTTGTAAGAAATAAATGTGCAAAATTTCAGCTTTCAGCTTTGAGGAAAGTATAACAAACAATATTTATTGTTTTAGGTGTAGTTTCAACCCTTAAAGGCCAAATATTTAAAAAATCTTTTCTTAGTGCACCTCTAGCCCCCTATGAGTAACATGTGTAATAAATTTCACGTTTATAGGCGGTATGGTTTTTGAGATCTATAACAAACAATATTTATTGTTTTAGGGGTTATTTCACCCCTTCAGGGCCAAATACTTTAAATAAAATCCTTTCTTAGTGCGCCTCTAGCGCCTATTAGCAATATGTGTACCAAATTTCACGTTCCTAGGTGGTACAGATTTTAAATTCTATAACAAACCATATTTATTGTTTTAGGGGTTGTTATTTTGGGCGGAGATAAGTCCAACAAATCGAAGATTATAAAAATTGGTTCAGCCGTTCTTGAGTTATAAGTTGCGTAACTAATCCGACTTTGTTTTATATACATAGATGTTGTATTATAATGTAATTACAGTATGCATAATGGGGTTGGTGGTAGATAGGACAGGACAGACCTAACCTCGCCCCACAAGAACAAAAGCAATTCTATTATGGAATCACAATTTATTGTTGCCGTTTGGAATTGCAAGTTCTTTCTCAGTTTGCATCAAATCAATACACTGCACTCTGACACTGGCTTGTTTTATCTCCCCCACTGATGTTCACAGGGAATGTGATTCAGATTAAAACTAACGACCTTTCCAAACACTGCATGTTGGGACGGTATCTAAAACAGTTTCATCGTGATATATAAAATAAATGCAAAAATCACACCGATTTGTAATACGTGCACACACATGTATGATTTAAAGTGTTAAATGAAATCATGTGAAAACTGTGGACTTATACCTGTATATTAAACGGGAGGGTTTGTGGAGAAACTGAAAGAATTTCAAAACGGCTATGGCCGAAAAATGCTTTACATACACTTATGTCCAAAAATGCTTTACACAAACTGTACCCCAAAAAGGGTTACATCAACATAAGTTCAAAAATGTATCATATAAAAAAAAAATACTGTATATCCAAAAATGTGTTAAGTATCACATATATGCCAAAAAATCCTTTACATTAACATAATATGCCAAAAAATGCTTTACATTAACATAATATGCCAAAAAATCCTTTACATTAACATAATATGCCAAAAAATCCTTTGCATTAACATGATATGATACAAAATCCTTTACATTAACATAATATGCCAAAAAATCCTTTACATTAA
>JAGFPH010002758.1:102528-119693 GCA_018207615.1 Philaenus spumarius
AAAAGGATTAACAAAGTTTTTTTATAGAGAAAAATGCATATATTGAAGCGCGGTGGACTTGAAATCCAAGGTAGCGATATCGTGGGTTTGAATCCCCGTGCCGCCGCATACTTTTATCAATAGTTTTTTATGTACTTACCTTTTTCGGCTTTTATTATAGGAATCCACCCACCAACGCTTTTTCCGTCTCATTCGTCTTTTCAAATATTCTCCAGTGCAGACTACATAGTACGCTGCAGCGCAAGCTATTAATTCGTTATCATCATTCCACATATTTCTACACTTCACAAAACCTACATCAACTGGTTTAACATCAAACTCGAGAAGTCACAACAGTTCTTTGCTTAAACAACAACTAGACACCGACCCAGAGACCACGGTGCTCGCGTACGTCCGAACGGGCTTGAGGTACGACGTGCCGCCCCGAGTCCCACCGAGCCACCCCGCGCCGTGAGAACTGTTGGCTCGCAATTCCAGAGACTTCTCGTCGATCTGTGGCAGATCCAAGGACGTCTGTGACTTGGCAAGTCACGCGTCGTGAGAACGAGGCTTTATAAGAAATCACTGAAAAGACCACAAGTCAAGTGCATAGAGTCGAACCATTCACGAAGGAAGACGAAAAAACTACGAAAACTGCAGAACTGAGCAGACGATAATTAACAAAGGTTAGTCATATTTACTCATTATCTGCTTTTATAAGTTATTTATGACAAACCAAACATTTATTATAAATTAAATTTAAACAAGAATTACAGGTACAATAGGCTGTAGACCTGTTTTGTTGTATTTACTATTTGTTATGCTATTGTTATCACTTAATATTTGACCTTGAATAATTCCATTTTAGGTTTATTAATTGGGTTTAGGTCATTCATACTATTAATTTCAAACAAATCAACCAAATTTTTCCTTAAATTTTTGTATATACAAGTACATCTTTTTATAATGAATAACTATGAATTTACTGTCGATAAAAAAGGGTTTACTATAAAAAAATTGCACCTCAATCCCTAGAGTGTATATGTAATCCCATGAAAGATTGTATATTGTCCGTTCACCCAATAGTCGTGTAGGGTGATGTTTTTAAGAAGCTTGTCACTGGCGAAATCGAATCGCTGTAGAGATGCCGGGCGCTTCGGTGTCAGTGACGTCATAGCCACCAACCTGCGCGTGACACATGCCGTCGCCTGCTCTCGTCTTGTCTGCGAGAGTGTACTGCTAGCATAACGATTCACCGTGCAACCATATTGCATACACAACGCCTTAAGCGTCTTTCACACGATACGACTTTTCGCCGTGCGCTGTTGACGGCGCGTCCTTGTTTTCTTTGGTATCGGCATAAACGATTCTCTTCACACAATTCGTTCACGACTTTGCACCGCCGTGAACATGAAGGCGTTATTCAAACAACGACAAGGCGCCTGCGCGTTGACTACTATTGCCTGCATCGAGCGTGTTCAGACATTTCGACTCGACGCCGGCTTGACTTGGCCGTCGCGCATGCGTTAAGTTACTTAACCAAAACGGCAATCATTGTTCCTTTGTTCTTGTGTGCTAAAGTCGTTTAAGGCTCGGCAGTCTTTATGAAGCTGCCCTATATTTGCTAGCGGAAGAATGAAAAACTAGCAAACTCAATGCTAGTAGTGTAAAGCTCTGCCGCTTGGAGAGCTGCGGTCAACTCGGAAATATTTGTTCGCTCCTGCCGAGCCTTAATAAGTGCGTCAAACTTTTTGCGAATGTTAACTTCCTGAAGATCTTGATGTAGATGTTTTTATAACACTAATCGAAGAAAGGCTTGTACAGTGGGATAAAACTCTAGAAATGTACAATTCAAAAACGGAAATTACTGCTGCATGGCGGGAAATCTTCTCGAGGTTGAACTCAAAATTGGGACAACTGTCTGAAGCCGATAAAACCATGCAAACTTGCAAATAAAGATAACATAAAAGTTTAAGAAAATAATGGTGGTTAACTAGTGGAAAACCCTGCGTGCTCCGCACCCAACCCCGTTGCAACCTTCTATACATATAATCATGTTATGTTTTCTTTACAATAAAGGTAAAAATGTAGGATTAATAATAACCCCAAAGCTAAGATGGTAGACAATGTTAAACGTTCAAATCAAATTATTTCGTATATTTTATAACAGCAGTTATAATTAAGGCCAAAAGAACCTTTTGACTCAGGTCTACACTTTCGTAAAAAACCTAACCTAAAAGTTAGAAATACAAGTAATTGATTAAAAGTTTGAAATCGGCTTCTTTGAAATATTAGAGCAAACAGCTGTTTTATCTGTTGTTTTATTCAATTGGTTGATATTGTAATAAATATAAATATTAACCTAAGATTTTTTCCGACTACATTTACAAATATTGAAATAAAAAATGTTTTTATCGAAATGAATTCTAGCCTATGTTACTCAGGGATAGTGTAGCTTATTATTAGTAAAACTATTTTTTCAATCGGTTCAGTAGTGCCAGAGATTACCCCCTACATACAAACAAATTTTACCTCTTTATAATATTAGTATAGACTAAGGTAGTGTTTTGCATTCCTATAACCAAAACTCAAAACTTATCTAAACATTAAGTCAATATTTGTTTATTGTGAATTATATTAGGTTGATCCTATTTTTATTGAATTGAATTTTTTTATTATTTGAAAAGTGTAAATTACTAAACCAAGGGAAGGAAGAAGTCGTGCCGTGCGTCATTCACGGTCCTTGCTTAGGAATGCACGGCGAACGGCGAGAAGTCGAATCGTGAGAGAGGCCTTAACAGTTGATTACCCTTGTCTCATAACGCAGACCTTGCCCTGTAGCTCATATCTAGGAGGAAACCGCACAACCGCAAAAAAACAATTAATCACTGTCGCCATTTAGAAGTCTCACAAGACGTTGGTTGCATATAAAACACTATTGCCGTATAAATACATATTGAGCTTGACTTGGTTTTTAATTCTCTACAAATGTCCTATTGTAGGTATCGTGATCTATTCATTACTTTTTAAAATATCAACGAAGAACCCAAAAAGTCTTAATTTATTGTTATTTGTGTTTATAAAAAAATGGGCAAAAGCTACTTTCCTGATAGTTTTGTTTTTGTTTTGTATTTTACATACCTTTGTGCTAAACTTAAAGTCACTGTGGATGTCGCTTGCTATTAAATTCAATAACAAAATCAGTCTCTTTTTTGCTCTATTGGCTAGGCTATAACTAGGCAAATCGCTAACTTATATCGACGTTCAAAGAGTAACAACCTGATGTTTTCAGCTCTAATAATACATGCAAGCCTCATAAAACTCCACTCCTTTTAACTAAATAACCTAGATTCTAGAGGCTTAGTTTATTGTAATATATGTAAAATACTGTTTTACAAGTGGACTTTTTACTACCGGTAATAATTCGTCCCTTTAAGTACGCATGCGCTAAGTGTGTCAAGGGTTTCATAAATATATCCACTCTGTCCAATTTAAGAAACTTTAAAACCCTAACCTAAAAGCTAGAAATACAAAAATAATTGCTTCAAATTTTGAAATCAGCTGTTAATGGAAAATATTGGAGCAAACAGCTATATTATCGGTTATTTTATTCAATTGATTGCTGTGGTAATAAATGAAAATACACGCGTTGGTTTATCATTTTAGGCCTAACCTAAGAATTTTTTCTGACTAAATTTACAAATATTGAAATATCCAAATTAATTATAGCTTATGTTACTCAGGGATAGTGTAGCTTTTTATTAGTAAAACTATTTTTTCAATCGGTTCAGTAGTGCCAGAGATTACCCCCTACATACAAACAAACTTTACCTCTTTATAATATTAGTATAAAAATATACAAACATGCTTGAATTCGAATCGGTGAAAGTAATCGGTGAAGAACTTTCGGAGATATGAAATTTTGAACAAACGTATACATTTTTATTTGTATAGATGTCAAGACAACAACAAACTACTTACCGATTCGTACTGAAACCTGGCGTTGAAACGTCCGTCGCGGCATTTCTCAATCAGGCTATATTTCACACACACACAACACTGTTGCCAACTTAACCTATTCACACTGGCACTTTGATCATAGGTTCACGGCTAACTGAACAATGTTTTCATGTCACCGACTATATACGGCTTTCTTGATAACACCTATCTAAAGATTACTTTTAGTTATTGCATACAAGCTGGGTTAGGCCGATATTCAGTCCCTACACCAAGTTCTCCTTATATAGTACTAGTAAGCCCCCGTGAAAAATCACAGGCAAATTAATCAGATACACATCAGAAATACATCATTAAAAAAAATACTATTTAAAAACAACAGACTTTATCTAGGCCTATCTAACTATGCTGGCGGGGATTTTTAACTCGGTAAATGTGTACAATAATAATGATTATAAAACTGTAGAAATATTTGTTAAAATTTTGTATTTATGTACGTTATTAATGCTTCGCTATTGCTTGATTTAATTTAAAGGGTAGTTATTAAATCCACGGCTTTAATTTATACAAAAAGCAATTGGAATGAATGTAAATTAGCCGTGGAAGAAGATTTAATCGGCTTGCGGTTGTGGTTTGCAAGTCATAAAATGACACTTAGCACTAGCAAAACTAGTTTTATGAAGTATTCATTGAAGGATACGGGAGAATCTTTTGCCACAGTCACATATAAATGTTTAAAATGTATAAATACAAACTCACAGTGCGCTTTGAACTGTTCTTTAATAGAAAATTCCGAAAATATAAAATATTTGGGGGTTATGATAGATGAACGCATGTCATGGAAAACCCATATAAATACATTAAAAAGTAAATTGAATCGAATTATTAGAGTTTTTTATTTCTTAAAGGGTGTCTGCCCCAAGTACATGTTACGGAAACTTTATTTTTCACTAGTCCAAAGCAGATTGGAATATGGAATTATTTGCTGGGGAACTGCTTACAACACAAACCTGTATCCTATTAAAATAATTCAAAAAGGCATTATCCGTGTCATACAAAATAAAAACAGAATTGAACCTTCAAGACCTCTTTTTCATAGTTTATCTTTACTACCGCTGAAACATTTATTTGTATACAAGGTTCTTAGTGTCTTCTGCAGGAGAAGTGGACAATTTCCCACTGTATATAATAGGTATAAATTATCACTCCGTTCTAGGCATAACTTGCCTATTCCAAAGCCTAGGCTGACAAGTTTTATAAATTCTTTTTCTTATATAGCTCCGAAATTGTACAACAAATTACCAGTATATATAAAACATTGTACTAGGCAACCAAAATTCCTGAGACGCTTGAAATCTTGGCTGCTCAGTCTCGACAATGTGGACACTCTCCTAAATAAGTAGTATAATCCAGCTCACTTTTTGTATTCAAATTTTCTAAAAATTTCTTTTACTGCATTTATTTTAAAGTTGTATGCTTTGTTTTATTCATGCGCTACAGGAAGAGCCGCAAATGCATAAAGCTTTATAATTTATTCATTAACCAGTTTTAAAATCTGATTGAGCTCAGTTATCTCTATACTCCATAAAAGATGCTTATATATATAAAAAGAACAATTTTGCTGTGAAACTTCTTAAACTCACTAAATTCATTGTTTCTGTAGAACTCTGATAAAATAAATTTTTATTTTGTTTTTTTAAGTAAAGGTAACCCTCATTACAGGATTCCTATAGAGGGTACCTAATTCTTCCCTTTGTATTTTTAATGTATTAATTTATGTAAATTTCTTATGTTTATGTTTTATTTATGCATGTATTATATTTTACAAGGTTTGTAAAAAAAAGGAAGAATAAATTAATTTCTAATTTCTAATTTCTTATTCCATTGCATTACATTGAGTTAAGTAATCGAATTGCAAAATGATTTTTATACCACTTAAGAATATAGTACACAAATTTAGATTTAGATTTTGTAAAACTTTAGGCCTATAGATAATACAGTAAACCTTTTGTTTGCTTTTACCAAATCTAAAAAAAAACTGATAGTTGTTAAGACTTGTAAAAAAAACCTGATTTTAAATTAGCCCAATTGGTTTCAAATAAACGTGTTTAGATTCATTGTAGGCCTAACCTAAAAATATGTTCAGTTTTTTTATTCAAATCAGCTGTTTTATATATAATATGTAACAACCAATGTTTGAATTAAATTAAAATAGAGTAAGCATTACTTGATTTTTGTTTTTGATAGCTTTAAGTTGGTCAATCTAACCTAGAAAAGCTGTTGGTTTTGAAGAATATTAAACTAATAAGTAAAGTTGCAATGGTAATGAATGTAAACAAACATGACGTGTTGCTAAGCTTTTTATACGAACAGCTGTTTTTCTACGTTATGATCTTGGGTCCATACAAAAGAGGCTGTTTAGTTTTTTCCAAATTTGAAACTTTTTCGGGAAACCTTTCAAATTTGTCTTTATATAAAAACCTAGTTCGGACCATTTTACGAACATTTTAAAACAAAAAATAGCCAAATTGGTCCAGCCGTTCTCAAGTGATGCGCTTACAAAGGAACAGCAATTCATTTTTATTATATAGAAGATGATAGATCAAATGATTTAGAAGTTATTAACATCAAAGTGAAATTAATAATCGAATATGTTTATATGTTATACGAAGATATACGAATGTTTCCGAAGTTAAACGAATCTGGGTGTCTTCTTTAAATTTGTACAAACGAATATTTCGATGACTAGGGGAACCCCCTGCGTGCTCCGCACGCCAACCCCGTTGGAACCTTCTATACACATAATCATGTTACGTTTTCTTTATAATAAAGGTGTAGGATTAATAATAACCCCAAAGCTAAGATGGTAAATAATGTTAAATTTTCAAATCAAATTGTTTCGTATGTTTTATAACAGCAGTTATAATAAAGGTTAAAAGAACCAGCAAGGCTCAGATCTCCACTCTTTGATAAAAACCTAACCTAAAAGACATAATTGATTCAAAGTTTGAAATCAGCTGATACTGGAAATATGAGAGCAAACATCTGTTTTATCTGTTATTTTATTCAATTGGTTGCTATGGTAATAAATGTAAATGCATATGTTGGTTCATAAATCATATATGTTGTAAATTAAGATTTTTTCCGACTAAATTTACAAATATTGAATAAAAGAATGTTTTTATCAAAATGAATTACAGCCTATGTTTTTATTAGTAAAACTATTTTTTCAATCGGTTCAGTAGTACCAGAGATTACCCCCTACATACAAACAAACAAATTTTACCTCTTTATAATATTAGTGTAGATTGAAGTTGTAAACCTAACCCCAAAGATTAATCCAAGATTGTTTTACAGATGATGTGTGAAATCAGCTGTTATATTGTACACTCGCTTTTATTATTTTATAAAGCGCGATATGAAACTTCCTCAGACAAAGCCAGGCACAACAAAGACTACGGTACGCTTTCCTTACCGCCTATTACTATTGATCGTCGAAGCTTTATACGGTAGTAGCCTAAACCTTAGCTCAAGGGTAGGCCTTTATACTCACTTGAATGCATCCCACTGCAACACGCGCCGACTGTGGTAGAGGTTGCGTCAATATATAAAGGTCAAGGTCGTTTACAACAAGTGTGCTGTCTCGTAGACCACTCTACCGGCTTTTATAAATCAGTCGACATTGCATTTGAAACAGCAACGCTACGAAGTTGGGTTTCGGATTGTGTTTTGATTACACTGAATTTAAAACAAACTCACTTCGATCCGATAAGTAGTTTTTCAGTAAAACGTCTTTCTACCTGATAACTAGATCACTAGTGATGTAAACAACTCCTATAAAAGCGACCTCACGAGCGTAACAAAATATTATAGCGCATGCGCAATGTATTATTTAATTCGTTAACATGCAACAGCTGATTTCGTCCATCAGCTGTAGTTCAGCGACAACTGTGTAATTTAAGGTTATGTTTACGACTTTTAGGTTAAATTGCAAGAATAAGAATCTACATTGATACAGCTGATCCGTTCTATCATGCCGGCTTCCTTGCTGAATCCATGTCTGAAATATTGCTATTTTAAAGATAATAATTCGACCACGCAGCTGACCGCTGACGCGAGTTGAGCGAATTTCCAAAATTAACTTTATATGTTTTAGGGTTTCAACCAACTATTTGGGAAATTGGTCTACTCACGACGGCGCTGAATAGCTGCCTATGTGTACGAAATATATTTGTAGAATTTGTTTGTAATTCTCAAGTTTCGACTCACGCGCTCCTTCGTTCCACTCGCAGCGGAAAAACTCGCTTTGCCAGTTTGCACCTCGACCTTGCGCCCTTGGGTTATGACTGTTATGAGATTCGCTTCGCTCGCAGCGTACAAACTCGGCCGTCGGCCTCGGATCAGAAGATACCCACATGGTCAAACCGGGTACTTTTATGTTTTGATCGATTTTGGGGGAACCAAGTGAGCTTATATAAGTCGTTTAAAAAACTAAATATGCAGAATAATATCTTACATTTACGTTTTAGTTAAAAACTCTAAAAATGTTTAAAAAATAGTTACTTCCGGCCAAAAATCATGCTTCCAGTTATTTGAATTTTTTGGCTAACGAACGCGTCCGAGCCAACCAACGTGAGTACCAAATTTGAACCAAATCGGACTTAAAATGAGGCCGCTAGAGTGTGAACATCTTTATATATAATACGTGAAGCCGTTTTTTGTAAACACAACTCCTCCCTTATTTCTGGACCAATTTTAATGTTTGAGGTTTCAAAAAAATTGTCTCATTTCGTAGTTTTGCAATACGGTTTTAGATGTCATAAATTCTTATCGTTAATGGCGTGAGCTAATCTCAAAGGTCGGGTTTTCCCCATAAGATTAACATGGAAAATATTTAAAAACCATTTCTATACAAAACAGCTGTTTATAATAAGAAACAAACTAATCCAGCTGATTTCGTAGATGTAAATAACGATGATTACAGTATTCAGAAGGCTATAAAAACATTTTAATACAAAACAGCTGTTTATAATAAGAAACTAACTAATACAGCTGCTTTGTGGAAGTAAATATTGATTTTTATAAGGGAGGAAATGAATTATTTATTCAAATTATAAAATTTACGAACTAATTTGTTTTGAACATTTAACATTATTTACCATCTTAGTTTTGAGGTTATTATTTTTAACTTTTTTGTTAGGTTTTTGATTAAGTGTAGACCTGAGCCTTACTGGTTCTTTTAACCTTTATTATTACTGCTGTTATAAAATATAAGAAATAATTTGATTTGAACATTTAACATTATTTACCATCTTAGTTTTGAGGTTATTATTAATCCTACACGTTTATTATAAATAAAACATAACATATGTTTTTAGAAGGTCGCACCGGGGGTTGGCGTGCGGAGCACGCAGGGGTCTCCCCTAGTATATATATATATATAATTTTTAACGACACCTCAAAACGTGTTCTGAAACCATGATCAGTGCTCATTCACTACTCCCGACCTTAGGTCTTACCATAAGAGCCACTGCAATAGCTCATCTTTCCTGTGGAAATTCGCTAAGAACACCATACGTACCCACAATATTGTTGTGTTTACTGTGTAAGATAATGGGTCGAACAAACCGATTATTACACATAACGTAACTATTACCCTTCGCCCGATTGTTTTGATAATTACACCATCCTTTAAGGAATTAAAAGGGCTACAAAAAAAGTGTATTGAAATTTTTTGTTAAAATGTACGGTTTTTTGGGTAATTCAGGTTTGAAATTTTCAAACAGCCGCCATTTTGAAACGCATGATTGGATATAATCGCTTATTTTTCTTTCTTAAAACTTATTGTTAGGTTAAACTTCATGCCAAGTTTGAACTCAATGGGTCAAACATTTCTCTAGATATGAATTATTTTCTAAAACAAACAAAATGCCGATATCTGAAGTACGAAGATTTCCGGACCTATCTTCATTTGAACAATTTTGCTTTTTTTTAGGTCCCCCATCATCTCCTGAAGTTGTGGAAACCTCTCGCGAAACACCCTATTAATTCTCGCGGTGAAGCAAATGCAAACAGATTATTGTATACCCTGATATTTCACGGAGAATGTTAAAAGCCGTGAATCTTACCTATGAAAATTCGCTAATGACACCTTGCATATACATTAGAATTTGAAACACCACTCTAGTCAATCAAGTTTGCCGGTAGGCTCCAGTCCAGTGCCATAACACGGGCAAATCCGGGTACAACAGCTAATATATTAATCCTAACCTATATAATCCCCTCTCAGACTGGTACTCACCCATTATACAACACTACTCCAATTTACACTGCCAGAGTGGCACTTGTATTGTAAACCCCTTATCAGTACAATGGAATTAACTAATTACTTGAACACTCTTTTATCACTGTAATTCAACAGGCAGGGTCAACAAGATAACTAGTTGCATTCCTTCCAATATAGTCAGAACTTTAATTTTTATTAAAATTATGTTTCAGGGTCATTCAATATGAAATCACCAGTCGCCCCTATTTGTCGTGTATTGGATCTTAGTGAATTTCCATAGGAAAGATGAGCTATTGCAGTGGCTCTTATGGCGAGACCTAAGGTCGGGAGTGGTCAATGAGCACCGATCATGGCCCCCAGAACACAATTAACGACCGATTTGGTCTACATATAGTACACACGTACCCTTACAGTGAGACTTAAGATGGGGAGTAGTAAATGAGCACCGATCATGGTTCCCAGAACACGTTTTGGGGTGTCATTAGAAATTGTAGCCTATATATGTATTAGCATTTTAACGGCAGCATTTTACTTCCGATTTGGGCCAAATTCGGTACACACGTTGGTTTTCTAAGTGGGTCGGACGAGTTCGTTCGCCAATAAATCCAACAAACGGAAGAACATTTTATTGGATTCGAACTAAACCAATAAATATAGGAGATTATTCTGCGTATTTTATTTTTTTACACGACCTTATAGCTCGTCTGGTTCCCCCGAAATCGATCAAAACGTAAAATGCCGTAAAAGTACTTGATTCAAAATCACGAGGGGGATTTTATCGGGTGTACTCCCAGATAAGGGAAAGTTGTGGTAAATCAAAAAATTCTTCGTCCCACTGGGGTCTATCTTTTTCCTTTCAACTTTGAATTAGGTTAGGTTAGGTTTAAAAAAAACTACAAAATAAAAAGTAAAAAACAAAAATATGGAACTAGGTTCAAGCCAAGTGAGGACATAGCGTGGGTCCACGACGTCCGTCCCCCTCCATGTCTTGTGGAGGCACCTGTAAATAAGAGGGCACGCAGTTCTTGGCGGTACAAACACTGGTCCTTATTAACATTTAAAGATTATTAATCGATAATCAATCAAAAATTCAGAGGGGGGTGGAATCATTTAAGGCTCGGCTCCTTAAGTTCAAAACGGCAAAGTTGGGTACCAATTTCAATGTTAAATAACCTAAACATACCTTTACTTTATTAAAGCATATTTTTGTGTTATTTTTGTGAAAAAACTAAAGCTGTATTTTTTTCTTAAAGTAAAATAGATTGTGGGTGTTGATTGCTAAGGTTTTTTGCAATATCTCTTTTTGCAACAGAGTCAAAAAAATTAATTAAGTTTACTGTTTTTTACTATTTATAACATACGTTTATGAAAACAATAAAACTGTTTTTGTCAGCAATCAACTTGCGCATAGGACAGTACTTTAAAATGAAACCAAATTTTTAAATTTATTCCAAGAACTAACGGAAAAAACTACTTATTCTGTAGCATTGCTCTTATGGGAAAAATATTCAATATCTCCCCCTTAAGTTGACCGCATCTGAGAGCACCGTGGCGTGTGTGGCAGGTAGAAAAACTTGCTTTGCCGCATCTGGCACCGTTTTTCTCATTTACCGCAAGTGGGATGACCGTATCATTTACGAAGAGGGGTTGGAGGCTGACATACAACAAATTCTACTAATATATTTCGTACACACTGGCAGCTAGTCAGCGGCTTCGTGAGTAGAATAACTTCCCAAATAGTTGGTTGAAAACCATAATACTTGTAAACTTCATTTTGGAAATTCGCTCAACTCACAACAACTGCGTAGTCGAATTATTTTCAACTACACAATCGTTGTGTTGTTTTTCCTACACAACACTGCCTTCTAAATCTCGTCGCTTATCGCCTAAAATGCTAGTAGAAAGCGTTTAGCGAAGCTAACCTTTTTCTTGAACTGTTAACCAAAGGTTATGTCCTCGTTCTAACTTTAGCCCCGTCTCGCAACAGACAAGCCGACCACGTTGTTTGGCAATAATATAATGTTGCCAACGTGAACGTTCTAAATTTCCTTCGACCACAACATTAAAGAATTACCAAAATAACGAACGACGAGGGCAACGAGTTTCGTACGTCGAAACCCCAAGATAATATTTTCGAAAGACTCTAGAAGATTTCCCAAATGCGTATTTTGTCCTCACTAAAAATGGCCTGCGTTCAATTTTGATAGTAAAACTTGAATTCCGAAAGAAAACGGAAAATGTTAGGTTATAATTTAGGCCATCTCTGAAAGCGACGCTATAAAAAGTACTTTGACGTTGCAGTTTGTTTGAGAATTAAACGTTATTTCAGAATCTATTTACTTATTAAGTATCTTTTTCGAAAATTATAATGTTTCTTTGACAATTTTTTATATGTTTCGCCTAAACTAAGCGCAACCTATATTTATTTGTGGGTGATGTTAGGGCCGTATGGTTTTTATTTAATTAAATCGCTAATGTAGTAAAAATTTTATCATAACTTAAATGCGCCTATTTTGCAAAAGAGTTACTTTGGCTATTTTTGTTGTTTTGCTTAAAAAAAAAAAAAAAAACTACAACCCTAACCAAATATTTTATGTATTGGTGTAGGCCTACTGTTCTTGAAGGTTTTAATGCTAGCAGAGGCCTAACCTAACCCGTAATGCAAACGACTTTAAAATGTTTTAAATATACTTAAGGGTCTTCTATACCTTGCGTAAAACGGCAAAAATATGCAGTTCGTACTAACGTGTTTCGGACGCCGTGTTTCAACCTAAAAAGTTGTGAAACATCTTAAATCGTTCTTAAAGGCTTTGTGCTTTTGTCTTATATCTCACAATTGAAAGAAATCGACGGCAACTCCTTTTAATCAACAGTTTAACTGAGTAAAAATCGATGATTTTTAACGCATTTTTTGGGAGTTTTAAGCAATAATTTCCACATTTTAAGCTAACACGTAAAAAACATAAAGCCTTTTTCATAACTTAAAGTAGTTTCCCAGATTATAAATAGAATCCGAAACACGTTATTACGAATGCATGTTTCAACGATTTTGCGGCTCGAGTCGGACTTTTTTATTAAAATCATACTGTACACTCGGGAGTTTTCTTCAAGGTAAAGAAGAGACTTAAGGGTTTCAGTTTTAAAATAATTCGATCACGCAGCTGAACCGCTGACGTAATTTCCAAAATTAAATTTATATCTTTTAGTATTTGGGAAATTGGTCTACTCACGAAGGCCTGATTGTGTGTACGAAATATATTAGTAGAATTTGTTTGTAGTAATTTGTATATTAGTAGAATATCTAAGCATCCACTTCGATTCACGCGCCGCTTCGTTCCACTCGCTTTGCGAGTTTGCACCTCGATCTTGCGGCCTCGGCTTACGGACTGCTTCCCTTCGCTCGCAGCGTACAAAGTCAGCCGTGGGCCTAGGATCAACAGATAAAATCTCCGCGTGGATTGAGACCGGGTTCTTTTATGGTATTTTACGTTTTCATACATTTTTTTGAGAATCAAACGAGCTATAAGGTCAGTTAAAAAACAAAATATGTAGAATAGTAATCCTACATATTTTTTTTAGATAAACCCTAAAAATGTTCATTGCAGTTCGAAAAATCTAAAAAACGTTACTTTTGGTAAAAAAACGTGCTTCCAGTTATTGGATTTTTTTTTTGGCTAACGAACTCGTCTAAGAGACTTGGACAACCGACGTGTGTACCAAATCGGACTTAAAATTCAGCCGTTAGTGTGCGTACACACATATACATACAATTTTTGACGACACCCCAAAATGTGTTCTGGGGACCAAGATCGGTGCTCATTTACTACCCCAACCTTAGGTCTCACCCTTAGGTCACTGCAATAGGTCATCTTTCCCATGGAAATTCGCTAATCAACTCCACTATAAAAGCGAGTGTACGTACGAGCGTACGTGGAGTGGCATTTAAATAGTAGTTTACGCAACGATTGTATTATGAAGGCCTTTAAGCCACGAGTGAGATGTAAGTTGGAACACGAGCGAAGCGAGTGTTCTAAATATCTCACGAGTGGCTTAAAGGCTGAATACAATCGTTGCGTACACTACTTTATCTACGACCAAAAATATACAGGCTATTTGATGTTTGATGTTGATTGTAGATTTAATCATTGAATAAATAGACCAAAGCGAACTAGGTTTCTTATCTTGGGCCAATTCCTCAAAATACGCAATGAAAACATTCTCGGAAAACGAACTAACACCATTTCTAGTTTTCCACTCCATAAACTGGTTATAAACCTTTTCATAACGAAATTTAGATTTTTCTGGCAACAAATTGTTCAGAGCCGAATTTGCTTTTGTATTAATTTCCTCTGGAGTTAAACAAAATTCATCACTATCACTCATGTTTGCGGAATGCGTCAACTCACGTTTGAGGTTAGTTACAATAACACACTAACATCCGGAACGTATGGGTACAATCAGCTGATGTACGAATAGCGTTATTTTTATTACAACTCTACTTCCGTCAAATGACGAGCTCTCATTGGTCTAGAGCCTATTATGTAAAGTGACTCCTGTTAGGTAATGATATCATTACCTAATCGGGTTGGCTTTTGGTTTGTAATGTACCTCTTTCTGATGTTACTTGTAATAGCGTTATTGGTGTTTATTGCAATGGTCGTAGATAAAAATAAATAAATATTGGTTTAACTTAATAATATAACAGCTGAGTTCACCCATCATCTTTAATACGCAAACAAAACCTAGCGTAGATTATACTTTGGGGTTATGTTTACAACTTCAATCAATAATATAGCCTATAATATTAATAACTTCTAAATAATATTTGATCTATCAATCTATCTACATATATAAAATCGAAATACCACTGACTCACTGATGATCACTATATCTCAAAAACGACAAAACATATTAACTTGAGACTTAACATAGTGGTTCCCCTTATGCTCTAGATGTGCAATAAGACGGTATTTTAAAATATTTTGCGTTTAAGGTTATTAAAAAGTAAAAAGCGTTAGAAAGGAGGTTCTTAAAAGAAGCATTTAAAAAGGCTGTCCTTCCACAGGTATTAATAAAACTAACTTAAGCTAAGAAAGTAGTACATAGTGTAATTAGCATATTAACAAAGAGTATACGGGATGCCTTTGAAATTGATATTTTTTTTATCGAGCTTAACCCGTAGCGAAGCACGGGCACCCAGCTAGTATGAAATAAAAGGCAATTGAAAGATAATATTTTTATCTTTCTTTAAATATAATATATAATAATATACATAAACAAAAAATCTTAAAAAATATTCCTACGGTTTTATAGTCCTTATAATTGTACACATTTACCGAGTTAAAAATCCCCGTCGCATAGTTAGGTAGGCCTAGATAAAGTGTGTTGTTTAAATAGTATTTTGTATAAATGATGTATTTCTGATGTGTATCTAATTAATTCGCCTGTGATTTTTCTCGGGGATTTACTAGTAATAACATAATTATGCCTGAATTTTTTAAGTTATAATTTTGGCAAAATTTAGTAGGCCTAACACCGTATAGCCTAAGGTCAATTAGTGACAATTACCGCCAACTTGCTCCGGTTTTAACATTTTAAAACCAACCTGTGTAAAATGTATCAAATAATCTTGTAAACGTACTGTTTTCAGAAAAACGAAACGTTTTTACGTTTAGGCCTAACACTAACTTAACCTAGCTCGAGAGCTATTTCAACAATTTACAGTAGCCTTACAAAAACCTTCTAATCACTTCGTACAAACACTAAAACGATCCAGGCCTAAGTAAACATCTAACCCTTCGTGTAAAACACACATAAAATTGAACATAACCAAACTCGAAACACTAACCATCCACAATATAGACCAAAGCGTGCGCACACCACGGCCTTCTATATCGAACACTACCGCAGACGTCGACTGTAGACGCAGAATGGGACGCGAAGAGCTTTACTACGCATGCGTCAACATTGTCGGCCATTCAAGTGGGTGCCAATACAAATAGCTGCCCAGGAAGTGAATCTGTGCTCTTGGGACATTTAATCTACGACCTGTTGGAATGTGTAAACAAGAAAATGTGAATGTTTACTACAGGCATATATACTGAAATAAACATTAATTAAATTACAATCGCTATTTCAGACGACAATTTTGTGCCTCCTAAATCACGTGAATACATTGCCAGATGTAATGATTGTCTACATCTGTTAGTAATATTTGATCCCTGTTAATCTTAGATTTGAATATATTAGTTGTTTAACTATATGATTTACTAGCTGGTACATGGGGCTTCGCTCGCAGATGTGATTAAATAAATAATTCGACCACGCAGCTGAACCGCTGACGTGAGTTGAGCAAATTTCCAAAATTAAGTTTATAGGCCTATAGGTTTTAGGGTTTCAATAAACAATTTGTGAAATAGGTCTATTCACGACGATGCTGAATAGCTGCCGAATGCTTCGCATGCCATTCCGCTTATATTGGGAGAAACTTATCTTCAATACACAAAGCATTGCGTCTTACGCACGCCAACCCCCGTATTGGGAGTATCTTCAACACGCAAAGCATTGCGTGCTTCGCACGCCAACCTCCGTGTTGGGCGTATCTTCAATACACAAAGCATTGCGTGCTTCGCACGCCAACCCCCATATTGGGAGTATCTTCAACACACAAAGCATTGCGTGCTTCGCACGCCAACCTACGTGTTGGGAGTATTTTCAATACACAAAGCATTGCGTGCTTCGCACGCCAACCTCCGTGTTGGGAGTATCTTCATACACAAAGCATTGCGTGCTTCGCACGCCAACCTCCATGTTGGGAGTATCTTCAATACACAAAGCATTGCGTGATTCGCACGCCAATTCCCGTATTGGGAGTATCTTCAACACGCAAAGCTGCGTGCTTCGCACGCCAACCTCGGTGTTGGGAGTATCTTCAATACACAAA
>JAGFPH010002758.1:132329-160814 GCA_018207615.1 Philaenus spumarius
CGTGCTTCGCACGTCAACCCCCGTATTGGGAGTATTTTCAATACACATTGCATTGCGTGCTTCGCACGTCAACTCCCGTATTGGGAGTATTTTCAATACACAGTGCATTGCGTGCTTCGCACATCAACCCCCGTATTGCGAGTATTTTCAATACACAATGCATTGTGTGCTTCGCACTCCAACCCTGGGGGTATTTTCAATTCACAATGCATTGCGTGCTTAGCACTCCAACCCCCATATTGGGGGTATTTTCAATACACAATGCATTGCGTGCTTAGCACTCCAACCCCTGTTTTGGGCGTATTTTCAAAACACAATGCATTGCGTGCTTCGCACACCAACTCCTCCCTATTGGGATGATTTTTAATATACAGAGCATTGCGTGCTTCACCCGCCATTTTCAAGCCTGTGTGTCATGAACGCACATGTGCGTCCGCTTTAAAATATTAGTGATTATTACGTAGAAAGGTTCAAATCAAAAATAAAGTAATTTCTACTCATTTAGGCTAAAAACATAAAAAATAAAAGGTCATCTCCTAGCGTAGGAAATACGAAATTTGCGTAGGAACAACTTTTAGAAGCTCAGACACAGTTTCATCTGTCACATACACCTTCATACTCTTCTAAAGAATGATACATTTTTGTAAGTTTTTTACCATTGTAGCATATAATGTAAGTTGTGTGTGATGTAAAAATAAAAATAAAGTTTATCACTTATAAAAATGTGTTTTGTTCATTTTTCGGCCCGCCTAGATAATTATTTATTTTATCTGGCCCTACTCTTAAAACGTTTGTCCAAGTCTGCTATAAAGGATCGGTTTCGCTAAAAGACGTGCTACAGAGGGTTTAGAGCTGCGATATGTATTGGGACGAAAATCCGTGCTATTGAGGGTTTTAAAATAATAATAGTCGTACTGTAGAAAGAAGGTTCTTTAACATTAAGTGTTAAGCAACCTCAGGGGGATTATAAAAATGCACTTGTTACCGAGGAAGTCGGGTCGCGTTATCGAGGGTCGTGTTATCAAGGGTCGTGTTAGCGAGTTTCCACTGTAATACTTTATAAAACACTGACTGATATGACGCCACTTTATAGTGCGAATGAAAATCACTGCGACAACACGGGCTAAGTGGAAATAGACATTCAACATTTATAAACTTGACCTTATTACAGCGTTTGACACATTGCATCCGTTTGAGATTGAGGACAGATTTGACGGACGCCTCTACGACTGTATGATGACAATCACGGAGGCGATAAATTGTAACTGGCTAAATCAAATGTGATGCCAAATGTTCTCTAGATTTAGACGGCCGTTGCTTCATCCCATGGGGACATAGTCAACATTAAATTGGCAATGTAATATCATGTTCGATAACAAGAACTAATTCAACAGAAACACGAGCAATTAAGCCAACATTTTTAGAACATTAGTAGCGAATTTCCATAGGAAAGATAAGCTATGCAGTGACCCTTATGGTGAGCCCTAAGGTCGGGAGTAGTAAATGGGCACCGATCCTGGTCCCACAAACACGTTTTCGGCTGTCATTAAAAATAGTTTATGATTGTAACTTTCAAATGTACATAATAAAATATATATATTTTTGAATTTGGTTGTTTTTAATTGCAAAATGTAAGTCACTTTCTGGACAGCCCTAAACAAGAAATTATAACGATTGAAGTTGTAAACGTAACCTCAAACTATGATATACACTGGGTTTATAGATGGTGGGTGAAATCGGCTGTTATATTAAATGTTACTCCACGTACGTACGCTCGTACACTCGTTTTTATAGGAGTTTATTTCAATACACTCACTAAATTCGGTTTGTTAATTTCATCTAAGTGTATACTGTATAATATACTAAGCTAGTTGCTATTAATATTCTTAGTAAAACATATTTTCCTTTATTTTTTAAAGTGCGAATTAGTGAGGTTTCAGACGAAACCAAATATCTAGACTGACAGTTCGCTCGTCAATCACCAAGAACCGAAATGATGGTCTGTTACAACTATGAATAATTATAAATAATTTAACGTTTAAATAAAATAAAAGGCAGACATACAAAAAATCGAAAATACCTCACTTATACCTAGAGCGAAGCCGTGTGCGTCAGCCAACAGCAGAGATGAAATAGTCCGAAATTATTTTTGCGTTTGAATATAATTTGTACTCACTAAAAAAAAAACGGAAACTACAAAAACGTATACTGTACGGTGTGAATTGTTTAATTTGGAAATAATTTCAGAGAAAAAAAATAATGGCCCATGAGGGGATCGAACCCGCGACCTTCGCGTTATTAGCACGACGCTCTAACCAACTGAGCTAATGGGCCAAGTTGCCTGAAGTGCATTTCTTAGCAGACTTTACTAGATTGCAGCAAGGATTACTCTACTGTTTAGTGTTGGTTCAACGGGAATTAACAATTCATTATTTATCAATACTAATACAGTAATTATAATTTACCAAAAGCTTTCTTTAACATTTTAAAGATGTTTGGAACTGAAAATAATTCGATCACACAGCTGAACCGCTGACGATAGCTAAGCAAATTTAAAAAATTTTACTGGTCTGCTCCAGTAAAACGAGAAAGCAACCGGAAACGAAAAAACGAGCTTCCGGTTCTTGGATTTTTTTACAACGTACTCGTCCTAGCGACTTCGAAAACCAATGTGTATACCAAATTTGATGTAAATTGCGGCCGGTAGAGTGCGAACACATTATACAGTTTTTTAGTGTTCTGGGGACCATGATCGGTGCTCATTCACTACTCCCGACCTTAATTTTCACTGCAGTAGCTCATCTTTCCTATGAAAATTCACTAACAATAAGTGAAATAAAAATAAATTTGTAACCTAAACTAGGCCCACGATTTTTTTCTTAAATACTGTATTTAATTTGCAAAATTTTAGATACATTTACTGAACTAAATCGTAGCTCTAATACTGTCAATACAGTGTCACTGTACAACAAAAATGTATCCTACTGTAAGTAATACACAAAATCAAATAAACGTCATGTATCATGGCAGCAATAGATTATTATTCCACCAGTGAAAAGATATGAGGGTTCCAAATGCAGTATTATTGTTGCGAATTTAACATATTAACATTAAAATTACTGTAACTCCGTCTGTACAGCCCTCCAACCCCAGCGGCAACCCATAGCTAAGTAAATGCAAACAGATTATTGTATACTCAAATATTTTCACGGAAATGACGATTGTTCGGTGATCTATATACATAGCTAATGTGAGACAGATATCGAAATTGGCCAGCCCTAACAATTCGAATTAAGGAATGTGTTGTAATTCCACCATTAATATTTACGTAATCAACATTTAAAAACAATTTTGATATTACCAACTAAAGGAAATACCAAGTTGTCTTGACATTTTGTGTGAAAATGTATGGTTGTTGGGTAATTTAGGTTTGAAATTTTCAAACAGCCGCCATTTTGAAACACAATATTGAATATAATCGCTTATTTTTCTTAAAATAGATCATTGTTAGATTAAACTTCATGCCAAGTTTGAACTCGATCAGTCAAACATTTCTCTAGATATGATAGTTTTGCTTTTTTCAGGTTCTCTCGCGAAACACCCTGAATGTAAGGTTAAGGTATCTGGGCCAAAACCGATTGTTAGCCCCATAACCAAGCAGGGCTCCACAATATCGTATCGCCGGGCGCCGAAGTCTAGATCCGCCACACTATCTATGATGCCAATTTTCACTACAATCAATTAAACAAAAAAATCGTGCCAATTTAGGTTTATGTTTTCTTCAAATAATATAGCTTTACGCATATTCAATTCGGAATTGCTGAAGAGAGAAAGGAATTATTTTCTTTTGGTTTAAAACTAAACAGTGGCGCTACCTTGTTACGTAACGGAGGAACTACAACAATCACATTGCTCTGCAGCGATATCTATGCTATTAAAGGTGGACTGTGATCCCGTATTTCCGACATTCACAAGTAGATAGCGTAAATGTTGTTAGTTAAATAATAATTATTTAGTTTATCATGCTGTTTAACAAAGTGTAATTTAAATTTACCTTATCAAATAAATGTAGAGTAATTGGAACTCCTACCTGAAAAAAAGAAGAAAAATATATAATTAGTAAAGTAAATACAATTATATTACATTAAAAAAGAAACAAGAAACAACACATTAGCGTATACGTAAATGAAAATAGTCTAAATTTTGAATACCCTCAAATTAAGGATCTAAAATATAACTTTACGCCACTTAATTATTAAATAGTAGGAGTTCTGCCCCTGCTCGCTTCGCCAATGCAGGCAACAAAATCCCTAATTTTGTTCATAATTTCTTTACATTTTTTTCAATAGGAATTTTTAAGGAAATTATGATTGATTAGGACAGAGGCACTTGGATCTAAGCTGGGTGGTGGGGTTAGCTGTGAACTGTACATAATGTAAGACATAGATCGAAACAGACAAGCGATATTCCCAACATTTGTCTACACAAAATGCCTAATTTTGTCTATAATTTTTTGACAGGAATTTTTAATATTTTCGGAATAAAAAGTATCCTTAAATATTCTCTAAACAGTCCTCTACATGGTAATGAAAGTTTCATCAAAATCGGTTCAGCCATTCCTGAGATTAGCCCGGCCAACCAAACAGACAGAGAGACAAACAATTTATAAATGTGTGTTTATGTTTTGGTAATGTGTGAATAACCTTATGAGCTTAGAAAAAAGCTTATATTTTGAAATTACAGACCGACACTTCGATTTTATTTGTATGTATAGATTCGTATTTATTATTGCTACACTTTCTTATATATATGTCAACAATTTCTGAACGTGCCCACGGTGTAAAAAAAACCACTGGTAAATATAGGGGCAGAATTAAAAAAAAAAACTTGTAGTCAGTAAAAGTCGTATTTCATAAAATAAAATTGGAACACAAGTACGGACAGTATACGTTTATTTATGCAACGCTTTTCGACGACAATGTCGCCATCTTCAGCGATGCACGAGCTACAAATCAAACTGTTACGTTTTAACGAATCACTGAACAGAAACGTTTCAAAGTATGGGCTGAAGCAGCCGTATATTTTTGAAAGAATGTAATTTATTGTAAAAACCGCCCAAACTTTATTAATCAGAAACAAAGCAAATCCTTATTCAGTCCAAGCAGATACTTAAAAAAATGTGAAGCACTTGCTACACATTCTGTACAAGTGCTATAAAAATGATCAGGTATTGACGGTCTGGATAAAAAGCAAATCCTTAACGTTACAAAGCATAAGGATATGCTGACCAAATCGTGTCACTCTGCAACAGTGACTGAAATTTCAAAAAGGCCTACATATCTGTTTTATTGACATGAAAGTTTATACCGTCTAAAGTTTTATGACTTTCTCGTGTCTTGAATGGAGATCAAGGCCGAGTCTGGATTGTACGTGTTCCTCAATGTGTAGACACGTATAAATACGTGTAATTTCTCACGTGCGTTTCCGACTCGATTGCAAAAGATTATATGTCTATCAACTAGTAAGCACCCGTGAAAAATCACAGATTAGTTAGATATACATCAGAAATACGTAATTTGTTAAACTTTTGTATTTTTATTCATTATTATACATATCCAAATAAAGATAACAATATCATATTTTAATTGCTTTATAACTTCATATTGATAGATCAAATGATTTAGAAGTTATTAATATTATAATGAAAAAAATCAATAATGGAATATTATTATGTTCGTATGTTAAATACAAAGATGATGTACGAATGTTTCCGAAGTTAAACGAATAAGTATCTCTTCTTTAAACTTGTACAAATGAATATATTGATAATAAAAGGTTGTATTTATATTCATTTATAATCTCAAAGCAAATCTTATAACGTATTTTAGACTACATTAGTTCTTTAACTCATATTAGCGAAATCAGCTGTTATATTATAATATTATTATTTATAATTTATACTTGCCTTAGCAATAAATATTTTCGTAATAAAAAGTAGCCTAAAATATTCTCTGAAAAGCCCTCTACATGATAATGAAAGTTTCGTCAAAATCGGTTCCCATTCCAGAGATTAGCCCGGACAGACAGACAAAAAAAATTTAAATGTGTGTTTACGTTTTGTTTATGTGTGAATAACCATATGAGCTTAGAGAAAAAAGCTTATATTTTGAAATCACAAACACTTTAATTCGTATGCATATGTGTAGATGACAGGCAAGGTTCTTTTTCGAAGTATAAAATACACATTTATTTTAATGCGCTTTTTAAGGAAAATATTGCATTATTAAATTATAAAATTCAAGTACATTTTGCGTCACCATTTTGGTTAGGAACATCCAAAAACATATCCGTGCATTATTAGTTTAGTTTTGTACGGTCTCTAATTTGAAATGTCTCAATATTTTTGTAATCCCTTTTTGAAAAAGTATCATAAAGAAACTTCTCAAGTGTTCTGAAAAGGGTTTGGGTCAATTCAAAAATTAAGCTCGGGTGTGAGCATGTTTAAAACGATCCTGTAAGAGTCATATTCTTTAAATTTCTTTCATAATTATTTTTAGTCTTTGCATCCAATTGCTGTGTGTGATTTATGCCTATTGCTTGTAGCGCCTTCAAAAAGACAAGCGTTGCACGGAAGTAATGCAAACTCCGTAACTTCTGTTTCGAAGGCGCTAAATTAAGAGAATGCTTGTACAGTAAGGCTGGGTTGCATCAACCGGGATCAAATACCTAGATCAGTAAATCCTGGATCAATTATTTGATCCAGGTATGGTGCAATAGAAACAACCCATCAAAGTAGTTGATCCTGGATCAAATACAACTTTGATCCTAGATCAAAACTGATCCTGGTTGGTGCAACCCAGCCTTATAGTTTTTAAAACCCCGAAACAAGTTTAAACGTGTATGTGTATTGTCTGTGCCATCGTAGCTCCCACACGGATGAAACGATTTTGATTTAGTTTTTTTAAGGTGAATTTTAATAAAACCTTATATACAGGGTGATTCAGGAAGAAATGGAGAAAATTTCAGGCCATGTTCTACTAGTGAAAATAAAGAAAAAATTTCATATGAACATAGGTTCGAAAATGCTTCGTTTTCCAGCAATCAATTTTTTTTACAAAATACTTAATATCCATGCATGTAGGAAATATATTGAACGCACATTCTGGATACATATTTGGTATGACATCTTTTAAACATGTACAAAATACCGAAACGTTTTTTCACATATTTTCAAAATGGCGACGGTTTAAATGTATTAATGTAAAATATATCGAAAACCGCTAACTTTACAACACATTTCAAGAAACAAAAAACGTCCTTTTTTTAATGACAGAAATAACTATTTATTTTTATTATTTCTGTAACTTAAGGGTCTGCTGTAGTGGCAGCTATCTTAGATTTTTATCCCATAAGAACAATGTTAAATTTCAAACCTTTTATTTAATTTATTTTTTATCTTAAAATTGTTTGCAAGGTCTCATTTTAAGCATAATTACAATACGCAACCATTTTGCATTTTTTATTTAAAAACTTTTTTTTCATTTGTCTCGTAATTGACATTTTGTAAGCACAAAGTTTGAATTTTTTTCCTAACACAATAAAAAATTAATAATGAAAAGTAATTTGCAAGCCGGATCCGAAATTTTATAAAGAATATTCAGTTTTTTTTTTTTTTTTTCAGCACTCAATTACAAAAGATGGCATTTATAAAATGGTTTGAAATGAGGCAATGTCAAAGCGCTCAGCCGCAAGAAATTGCACTGTTTAGATACGGTTATAGAGAGAAGCGCTTGCGTTTCCGGTTGCTTTCTCGTTTGCTGGAGCAGACCCTTAATACATTACGAAATTGTATGCAACATGTCGCCTACACACCCTCGCAGCTGCAGCATTACAATATAAAACATTTTTATTATAATGTTAGATTAAACAACTCAACTACTACGCTCTTCAACTACTACGGACCTACATATTTGTCATTAATTTTAAACAGTTACTTTATCGTCCACAGCTGGGGTGTGGGGTTTTCGCTTCCACTCTCGCAGCCTAGAATCGTAACAGCTGATCACGTACTCAACACGTGTTGATGTTGTCTTGGTATCACGTGATCTCAAGGTCACGCATCTCTGTATTTGTTGGCGTTAGATAATCAGTGGATCAAATTCCCTTTACTTGTCGCAGCTTTAGGTCATTGTATAACATTGTCTCTCTATATAAAAGACAAAGCCCTCACTCACTCATCATCACTGATTATTCTCCCACTTCCCATGAAACTAGAGATGTGAAATTTGGCATGTGTATACTTTGTGAAGTAAATAGAAGAACTAAAAAAATTTCATTTTGATATTCAAATTTTTAGGGGTAGTTTTGGGGGTTTAAGGGTAGTTTTGGGTTGCCATTCCCAAAAACGATTTTGTGATGGTTTTATACTTTTTGCTATAGCGGGAAAACGAAAGATCGGATCTTAAATTTGATGAGAAATCGTCAGTGTGGAATTCAATTATCTACAACTTTTGTATTTAACATTTTTTTCCATCTCGAACGATTACCGAACAAAATTAGTTTATAGTTGAAAAAAGTACTAATTTAAGAGTTGCCATTCCCAAAAATGGTTTGTTTTGGTTTCTGTATATAAAAGGCACTATAAATAAAACATAACATATGTTTTTAGAAAGTTCCATTGAGGGTGGCGTGCGAAGCACGCAGGGGTCTCCCCTAGTTTAGTATAAACCCGCGACTACGCGTGCGTGTTGAACGCTCACAAAAATGATACGAATGTAAGGAATTGCGAGAGCAAAACCACAGCATGTTTCGCACGCCGACCCCTTCATTCCTCCAAATTATTAGGGGTAGCTAATTCCAGACATTCAATAATTCGATCACGCAGCTGAACCACTGATGTGAAGTTTAATGAATTTCCAAAATTAAATTTATATGTTTTAGGGTTTCAACTAACAATTTGGGAAACTTGCCTACTCATGGAAGAGCTCAATAGCTACCTGCGTGAAATATATTGCACATCAGCCTCCAGCACTGGTTCACGCGCTGCTTCGTTTCGCTCGCAGCAGAAAAACTCGCTTTTAATGGTACTTTTAGGGTAATGTTATGGTATTTTAGGTTTTGTTAGATTTTAGGGGAACCAGACGGGATATTTGGTCGTGTAAAAAAATTTGGTGCATAAAATTGGTACATCATCAGTATAGGCCTAACTTTAAGTTATGTTTAATTTATTTCACCTGCGTTAACGGCAACATACATACATAATTTATGTTTTTGTCCACATTTAATTTTTCTGTAAATGCATAGTTGAAAGATACTGACCACTAATGATTTTCTCTAAGCCAGCTGATTCCTTTTGCTACAATTGTCCGTTCTTAGATGCACAATCACGTGTTTTAATAATCAGATGGTTAGGAAAACTTAAAATTATGATAAAATACGTTTTAAAAAGTTGTTTTATTTCCAAATTGTAAGTAAATTGTGCAAATATACAATGATTGATATTTCATTTAAAACAAACCGCGTGTAAAACTGTTCAGTGGAAACCTCAAGTGAACTCTTCAAAGAAGTGCAAAGTTGAAATTTTACCCCATGTTAAATTGCCATAAGAAAACTTTTAATCTTGTTTTTTAAATGGTTACTGACCAGATACCAACATCCTATTACTTTAAATGATCTAAGGTAAAATGTGCAAATTTAGGGGTTATTCCTTTTCTTTCTACCCGCGTGTAAATCGGTCCAGTGGAAGTCTCACACGTTCTTCCGGAAGATTTACCCTAGAACCGGGCGGCTTTAACAAAAATTTATTTTTTTGGCGTTTGCAATCATTTTTTGAAAAATTCGCCAAAAATAGTAAATGTACCCAATCCAAAAGTGTTCCATAGCCTTTTTGTAGAGAAAGGTTCAAATAATTTACATATGCCAGTAAAAAAATTATAAATGTAAAATTTACAAAGTTATTATCTCAAGAAACAAAAAATGTTCAGTTACGAAAAATAAAAGTTCAACTTACATTTAGTTTGTTACATAAACTAACACTTGCTTACATAATAAACTTGCTTAGTTTTGTTTATATAAAAAGTAGTAAACATTTTTTGTAATTTTTTCCATAAATGTAAAAAAATTTCGTAATTTAGTTCTAAATAGAACTGTATAAAAACATTTATCAATTTCAAATTTCTTATTTTGAAAAAACCAGTTTTTATGTTCCAACTACAAGGGTGCTAACAAAACTAGGCCTGGTTTGAAAAGTAATTTAGGAATATTTGATTTACCCAAAAATGAAATATTATTATAACAAAATGTAGAGAACAAATCAAAGAATTGACCTGTATACTTGTAAATTGTATTTGAGTTAGCTTTACAAAATGAGATGAAACAAATGAAACCTCGTGCGGACAAAGGAAATTCAAAAAATGACCGTTAAAACTGCCGTGTTTTGCGAACTCAAGCGGTAGTATGAATTCTGCGCAAGTCGGTACTTTCAACTGCTGTTTGAATAACATCTAAAAAGTCAAATATAGTTTGCTTTACACAAAATGAAAGATTGAACTTTGGTCTATAAATAGATATCAAAAAGTCTATTGAAATAATTCGAATTATAAAAGATATCTGGAACACAAAATGTGCTGTTTTATTGGTTGGAATCTGCTCAATTGCAAAGGTTTACAGACAATTCCATATCTTTGGAACTATGCAAGTGACTTTTAATTTGATGGCAGTTTTAGAAAGTTGAAATCTTAACGAATCCAAAGGTATCCCTACATTATTGTCAAAATATCCCGGTTGAACGCAATTCAGCTTTAGAGAAGTGACAAATAGAGCATAATTGCTTTGTATTTCACGCGCGGCAAAACGTTTACAGAAAACTAAAATTTTTAAACTATGATTACATATGTAAATATACATTTTAGAAAGAAGTGTTAAATACAAAAATTAAAGTTTGAAACATTACCTTTCCAATGGTGTTTGTCGTTTTGAGATTGGAAGATTTTTAGTGGGTCAAATATTCAATACAATCACGCGTTACAAATGTGTTGTCTGCCAGTTCCAGGATTAATTTTGTGTTTTAATATTAGGATTGTGTAAGGAAAAAAGTTCAAACTTGGTACATAAATAGTGTCAATTACGTAACAAATGAACGCGATTTAAAAAAAATGTGAAACGCAAAACGGATGCGTACTGTGACTGTGGTTTAAAAATGTGTAGTAATATAGTTGTCTAAAAAGCGTCTTCAGCACATAGCAGCGTTCGTGCAAGAGACAATTCTATTTAGTAGATTAACACTAACAGATAAACCCTAGAGGTTATCAATACACAGACACACGTCACTCGAACAGAAGTGCGGTACGTCACTATGGTTATCTTGGGCAGTGGACACGTGAAATCTGAATGCTTACAAGCATTATTTACTCCAAGCATTGTACGAAAACAAAATTAGGAAATAATTGCAAAGGAAAATAACAACTGAATTCGTTTTTAATGTTACTGTACAATAACTGATAAATCAAAACTGTGACTCACTTTACAGATTTCGCTTCCTTTAAGTGAGTCACTTTATACTATAGTTGCGGACAACCTTTTTAAAACTAACTTCGAATGAACAGTGGAACTAAAATACAATTCATATAAAAACGTGAGCATATAGAGGGACAAAAAATACTCTATGTATGATTGTAATAATTTTGTATTGCTTCATAACCAGAACAAATCGCCGGTTTCAAGGAAAATTTGAAATAGTTAATATACTATGTAACTTAATTTAATATACAATAAATACAAAATAATACATAGCGACAAAAAAGTTAATGTACTTGAGCGAGAATTAGATTGTCTTATATCATGTTTTATTTGTATTTACCATAGTTATATTTTAGGAATGTACAGGGTGTCCAGTAATTACGGGGTCAAACTTCGGGGAATGGTTTTATGGGCCAAAATAAGAAAAAAGTTTATATAAACATAGGCCCGAAAAAGCTTTGTTTTCCAGATATCCGCAATTTTGTTTTTTGTACAAAATAATTTAAATCTAGAGAATGGTTTCACTGATTGAGTTCAAACTTGGCATGAAGTTTAACCTATCAATGATTTTATTATATCTAAAAAAATAAGTAATTAAATCCAATCATGCGTTTCAAAATGGCGGCTGTTGAACAAACCAATTATTACACATAACTATTATATTTCATCCGATTGTTTTTACAGTTACACCATCCGATAGGGAATCAAAAGGACTACAAAAACCATTGGGCCGGCCTTTTTTACAAAAGAAAAACTAGTTTGGCGGAACAAGTTGGTCAAAATTGTCCGATTTACATCAAATTTAGTATAAAAATAATCGAAATTTAAATACAAAACGTAATATGATAATGGTTTTTAATAATTTTGGACAATAATTTAACTGACTTTTTGGTTTTAAGCACCTAGTACTTGTTTTCATTGAGTGCAGCCAAGCGTCACTAATTAGGGTCGGCTGGGCGGAAGACCCTAACCTTTTCCTGGTTCGGAGTTAGGTTGTCCGCAACTATAAACACGAATGCCGGAATATGTTACATAACTTGCGTACTGGACATTTTAGAAGACACGAGGCCTTCTTAACATAGGATAGTTATGTAAATATGCTTGTGTTAGTTTTATCTATTCTTACTAATATTTATAAAGAGGCAACAATAGAGGAAATGGATAAGATATTGAATTCAAATTTGGTGTACTTATGTGCTATGTAAACTGTTTACCAGGGTACAATGAATCAGAACAGCGTTTGGTATATTTTCAAAATGGCGGCATTTAACAGTTTTAGAGATATTTAAGAGTAAATATTTTAAACGGCCGCCATTTTAAAATACAGCCTGCTCTCAATATCTGATATACTTCCTAAGATATTGAGTTTAAAAAAAATGGCGGATAAGTAAGAAACAAAGATTTCATACCTATGTTTGTTGGAACTTTTTGTTTTATTTATATCTAAGCAACAATTGTACAAAGAAGTTTCATATAGCTCCGGAACAGACAGTATAATGTGAATGTATACGCTGTTTGAAATGTTTAACATATTTGCCAATAAACGGTACCAGATAACTGCCACATACTTTCTGCCAGTTGAAACTTAATACCTTCTAAAGAGTAGCATAGGAGATGGCTATTTAGAATCGCAAAAGTAGGAAAATGTTACCATGGAAAATATTAGATGCATGCAACACACATCCATATTATATTATTATTATTTAAACTATTCAATCGATTTCGAACAAATTTGCATCAAACATGCCAATTAGGCCTGTATAGATGCACGAAAAAAGGTTTTGAAAATGTTTTAAAAAGAACCCCTTTTTTGGCTAAAAACCCCCAAAAATCAGTTATTATTATTATTATTACCTAAACGAGAATTTTTAGAAAGATGCGGTTTTTTGCATATAGTAGGGTACATTAAGGGCTACAAATAATCAAAATTTTATCAAAATCGTTAGAGCCGTTTTTGAGAAATTTTTATTTTCTCGTTTTTTGGCCATTTTTAGGGGGGTGAAACACCTTAAAAATCAAAATTTTGAAAAAATGAAAAAAAACGCCTGGAGATATTCCAGAACTACACCTACACACCAAATTTCATCTAAATCGGACCGTTGGTATGGTCTCCAGCCCTGTACACATCCTTACAGACACACGGACAGACATCACCAAAAAAACACTTTTTTGGGTTCAGGAAGCACCAAAACAAATAATTCCACTAAAAATATTTTTGGGTTCAGGGAGCACCAACACAGATAATTCCACTAAACAATTTTTGGGGGTTTAGGGAGCACCAACACAGATAATTCCACTAAAAATTCAAATTCGAAAATTTGGACGAAAACAATACTTTCTCCATATACTACGTATAGGGGGGAGAAAGTAAAAAGTTAGAAACTTGAACTTTGCTGTGGATGCGGTAGATTATTATATAAGTTAGAGCTTTTCAAATCTGACATTTTTCGTCCGTTTTCTCGTCCACAAAACTTTTAAACTTGATGTACAAAAACGCAATTTTCGTAAATTTATTCGCAGGCTTTTTGAATAAAATAAAATTTTGTATATTTCCTTAAGGAATTGTATCAACGGCTTTCTGTACATTATTTGTTACTTTATACTACCAACTTCGCAACACTAAAACTGTTTAGTCAACCAGCAATTATTTTTTCAATTTGATTCTGTTAAGTACAATATAGTTAAGTTCTTGTACGAATATAGTTTGTACGTGGTTTTATTACAAACAAATTTAATGAAGTTAAATGAACACTGTTTTTTTTATAAATTTCCCGAATGTGTAGGTTCTCTCAGTGAAACTTTCGACGGCGAAAATGTTTCGGCCCAAGTGATTTAGTCCCGCAAAGTAATTTAAACTTCTGAAAGTGTTTATACTAACGTTATGGAGTTATTGCAGTTTTCAAAACTATTGTTGTTGAAGTCAAAAAAATTACGCGTTTTACTTTAACAATTCGCTTCGAAATCTATATAATAAAAATGAATTGCTGTTTCTTTGAAATCGCATCAATTGAGAACGGCTGGACCAATTTGGCTATTTTTTTGTTTTAAAATGTTCGTAATAGTCCGAACTAGGTTTTTATATAAAGAAAAATTTGAGAAGTTTCCCGAAAAAGTTTCAAATTTGGAAAAAACTAAACAGCCTCTTTTGTATGGACTCAAGACCATAGCGCACAAAAACAGCTGTTCGTATAAAATGCTTAGTAACACATGTTTGTTTACATTCATTACCATAGCAACTTTAGCAAATTTATAATCAGTTTATTATTCTTCAAAACCAATAGCTTTTTAGATTGGCTGATTTCACACTTGCCGACACGACACCGACTCGGCACCGACACGATATCGGAACGATGTTGTCGGTCATGAAAACTAACTTAAACTTAAGAGTAGCTTTCACACTCACCGACATATCGGTGTCTGGTCGTTACAGGCGCCGACATGTCGGCGAGCTGCTGGTCTCCCTTCTTTATCGGTACGATATCGTCTCAGTTTGTTTACTGGTTGCTATGGTAATCAATAAATAATTTGGCCTCGTTAAATATTTTTTCTGTTAGATAAATAATAGATATGTCTCATTTTAAATATGAAGTTGTGACATTAATTGAACTTGTGGAAAGTAAGCCATGTTTGTTTTTTTACTGAAGACATGAACAAATAATTTTTCACCGAATAAAGATATCGGAAAATTATTTTTATAGGCCCATAAATTTTATCAGTATTTATGCAAGGTTAGGCCTAGAAAGTAATTTTAAGTCTAGGCCTAGAAAGTAATTTTAAGTCTAGGCCTAACCTAAAATCATTGTATGTGTTTTGCCGTTAAGATAGGTAAAATAAATTAAACAAACACACAATAATTTTAGGCTAAGCCTAAACAGTGAACCAACATTTTATGTTTATTGAATGTATTTACAATTAATGGACATTAATTTAACTGTGTTTACCATCTTAGCTTTGATGTTATAATTAATTCTACACCTTTATTATAATAACATTAAACGTATGGAAACAGCAAATATTTGTATAAAAAACAATATAATAATAAACGGCAATTGAAAGATTAAAATTATGTGTGTATGTTGCCTGTAAGGCTGGTAAAAGAATTGAAGAAAAGGAGTGATGAACTTCATTCCTGAAGGGGGTTCCACGACAGCACACATTTACCAATGAATACTTAAATAAGTATTAATTGCATTTACTTTTTTTTATTAGCTATGTAATTTGTTGGCAGACGGATTAATTATGTTCCTTAAACTTTTTTTGAACATCCTTGTTTATCCTATGTATTTTTTGGGTTAATCTACACGATAGCTTGTACAATTAATTGGTCGTGTCGGTATCGGCGTCGAGTCGGTGAATATGAAAGACGTCTACCGATATCGTGACGATATCGGTATTATTGCTGTATCGGGTCGATATCGTGTCGGTGCCGAGTCGGTGTCGTGTCACCAAGTGTGAAATCAGCCATTAGGTTGACCAACTTAAAGTAGGTAAATAAAAACAAAAATCAACTAAAAATGCTTACTATATTTTAATTCAATTCCAGCATTGGTTGTTATATAAAACAACTGATTTGCATCAAAAACTGAACTTAATGTTAGGTTAGGCCTACAATGAACCAAAACACGATTATTTGCAACCAAGTGGGCTAATTTAGAATCAGGTTTTTTTACAATTCATCATAACTATCAGTTTTTTAGATTAGATAAAAGCAAACAAAAGGTTTACTGTATTATCTATAAAAGTTTACAAACTATAAATCTAAATTTGTGTAGTATATTCTTAAGTGACATAAAAACCATTTTGCAATTCAATCACTTAAGACAATACAATGTAATAACTAACTACCCTTTTAATTAAATCAAGCAATACCGAAGCATTGCTGGGTCCACTAGTTAAAAATAAAAGTCGATAAAAATTATCAAGTTGTCTTCCTAAGTTCACTTGTCTATACTAATATTATAAGGAGGTAAAATTTGTTTGTTTGTTTGTTTGTATGTAGGGGGTAATCTCTGGAACTACTGAACCGATTGAAAAAATAGTTTAACTAATAAAAAGCTACACTATAACTGAGTAGCATAGGCTATAATCTAATTTGATACACACATTTTTTATTTGATTTGAACATTTAACATTATTTACCATCTCAGCTTTGGGGGTTATTATTAAACCTACAGCTTTATTATAAAGATAACATAACATGATTATGTGTATAGAAGGTTCCAACGGGGTTGGCGTGCGGAGCACGCAGGGGTTTCCCCGAGTAGTGTATAAAATAAAAACTAAAAAAAAATCACGACCTGGTTCCCTTACGCAGATTTTTTAATATTCTTTTTTACGTAAAAATTACATACAGATAGGCACAGGGTAAACGAAATAAAATTTACCCATGGCTATATGACGTTTTACGTTTCTTTTGTCCTAAGAAACTATATACTGAAGTTTGTGCATATAGTTTGCAAACACCCTGTATATAGATCGTAAAACAATTGGAAAGGAAACTTTTTTATTGTCAGTTTTTATTCATTAAATAGTAAGGTCGGCCGATACGGCAAAGGCCAAAGGCGATAACACAGTGTTTTGAATATATTAATACTGTAATTATCTAAAGCACTTTTTTACCAACACGATTGCACTAACTGGGCCTACTTCAAAACTGATGTCTGATGCATACAATATAGACGGAGAATCTGGTCCAGTTCGTTAATATAGGCGTAACCAGACCAAAGGAAAGTAAAAGCGAAAATCTTTTTCCTAAGCTTGTTATGGAAAGTAGCTCTTGTCACACTACTAGAACCCAAAGTAGGTGTTCGCCGCACGTATGCGCCAAAGTGCAACGTTAATCAAATGGGATTTACTTTCCGTACCCGGGAACGCAAAGTAAATGATAAGGTTCCCTTGGCAGTGGTTTCATTATAGACAAATGTTTATATGCTATTCATTTGCTGACTTTTAAACATAAAATAATTCGACCACGCAGCTGGACCGCTGACGTGAGTTGAGCAAATTTCCAAAATTACCAAAATTAAGTTTATATGCCTATGTTTTAGTTTTTCAACCAACAATTTGGGAAATAGGTCTACTCACGAAGGCGTTGAACAGCTGTCTGTGTGTACGCAATATATTAGAAGAATTAGTTTGCGAATAGTGGCCTCGCGAGTTTGCATCACTTGGCTTCGATCCGGGTACTTTTATGGTATTTTACGTTTTGATCGATTTTGAGGGAACCAAGCGAGCTATAAGGTCGCGTAAAAAAACAAAAAGTGCAGAATAACATCCTACATTTATATTTGTAGAAAAAACTTTAAAAAAATTTCATTCTCGTAGTAAAAATCTAAAAAAATAGTTACTCCTTGTCAAAAAACGTACTTCCAATTGTTGGATTTTTTTATTCGTTGGCTAAAGAATTCGTCCGAGCGACGTAGACAACCAACGTGTGTACCAAATTTGAACCAAATCGGACTTAAAATGCGGCCGCTAGAGTGCGAACACATATATACATATATATATATATATATATATATATGATTTTTAATGACACTACAAAACGTGTTCTGGGGACCATGATCGGTGCTCATTTGCTACTCCCTACCTTGGGTCTTACCATGAGGGCCACTGCATTATGGAAATTCATTTTTCCTATGGAAATTCGCTAATAAGTGATAGTGAAGTTGAATGTGACAATACTCCTCATAATTGAAACTGCAAGAAATGTAACTTTGAACTTATGTACCTTCTAAGTCGCGGGAGAAATATGAAAGAAGTAGGCTATAAACTGTTTCAATCACAAGCGTAGGAAAAACATTTATTTTACTTCTCCACAAATTTTGTAAACGATACATGTAACACACAGTAAATTCTTATGCACAACACGAGCAACATGTCTTTGCTGCACTCAAGAAAATTGCGTTTCTCTCGTGCAGCTAAGTGGCACTTTGCGCACATGTTGCACAAATAGCTATATCATTCTCTTAATGTGAAATAAACGGTACCAGGAACTGGCAGATACTTTCTCACAAACATAATTATTTAAATTATTAAACAGATTCACTGTGACTTCATAATTAATTGTAGGAGAGGTTATATTATAGTAGGAGATTAACATTATTATGTAGAGAGAAAACTATTCGATCGATTTCGAACAAATTTGCACCAAACACATCAATTAGGTCTTTATAGATGCACGTAAAAAGGTTTTGAAAATTTTTGAAAAACAACCCCCTTAATGGCCAAAAAACCACCAAAAATAAGTTATTATTATTATTATAAGATAAACGAGAATTTTTAGATAGATGCTGTTTTTTGCATATGGTAGGGCACATTAAAGGCTACAAATAAGCCAAATCAAAATCGTTGGAGCCGTTTTTTTATAAAAAAGAATAACAGATTTTTTGGGGGTTTTTTTTACCAAAAAGGGGGTTGTTTTTCAAAACAGTTTATCGTGCATCTATACAGGCCTACTTGACATGTCTGGTGCAAATTTGGTTGAAATCGATCGAATATTTTTCTCTCTAGCTTTGTATACATACAGACATACATTTTGTAAAAACCACTTTTTTGGACTCAGGGGGTTCCAAAACGGATATTTCCACAAAAATCTCAACATCGATTTTTTTGCGATCACTATACTTTCTCTATACTATAGTATAGTGAGGAAGTAAAACAATAATTCGATCACGTAGCTATACCGCTGACGTGAGTTGAGCGAATTTCCAAAACTGAATTTGTGTTTTAGGTTTTCAACCAACTATTTGGGAAATTGGTCTACTCACGAAGGCGCTGAATAGCTGCCTGCGTGTACGAAATATACTAGTAGAATTTATTTGCACCTCATCCTCCAGTCCCGGCTGAGGCGCACCTTCGTTCCGCTCGCAACGCAAAACTAGCTTTAAGCGTTTCCACCTCGAACGAGGTTAAAACCACTGTAAAATCCCCCAAGTGGTTTTAAACCGGATACTTTTATGGTATTTTACGGTTTAATCGATTTCGGCGGAACCAGACGGGTTATAAAGCAGTGTGAAGAAGACAAATGTGCGGAATAGTGGGCATATTTATTTTCCCAGATAAACCCCCAAAAAGTTTCGTTATAGTACGGAAAATCTCAAAAAACGTTTACGTTCTGTCCAAAAAAACCTGTTTCTGGTTGTTGGATTGGTTTTTCTAACGAACTCGTCCGATCGACTTAGAAAACCAACATGTGTACCAAATTTGGAAAAAATCAGACTTAAAAAGCGACCGTTAGAGTGCGAACACATACATACAATTTTTATTTACACCACAAAACGTGTTCTTGTGGCCATGATCGGTGCTAATTGACCACTCCCGACTTTAGGTCTCACTGCATACTCGTCTTTCCTACGGAAATTAGCTAACACGTGCAGATTCCCTTCAGTGTGAACAAAAATACACCAATTAAAAAAAATACCGATCCGAGTATACTAAACTTAGTACAATAATGCCATCACCTGAATGTATTTGCATTATTCTGTTGCCAACATACCAACAATTAAATCCCACGCCTACTGTGTATAAATAGCTTATGCAACCGACACGTTTTCTCACTCGTAAACCAATAGCTGCAACCCTCAACGCAAATGGAGGATACATTGCTTAGCTAAATAGAAGTAAAAGGGAACTTTGAAATATACCTACGCCTCCAGCCGAGCTGAAAAGGGATTTTTAGAGAATTTAAATAGAAAAGATGAGCTATTCCAATGACTCTTATAATGAGACCTAAGGACAGGAATGGTCAATGAGCACAGATCTTGGACACCAGAATCAATAAAAACTAAACAAATACAGGATGTTTCGTGAGAGGCTGGCACAACTTCGGGAGATGATAAGGGGCCTAAATAAAAGCAAAATTGTTTACATAAATATAGGGCCAGAAAACTTTGTTTACCAGATATCCGCCATTTTTTGTTTTTTTTTCAAAATAATTCATATCTAGAGAAATGTTTGACCGATTGAGTTCAAACTTGGCATTAAGTTTAACTTAGCAATGATCTATTTTAAGAAAAATAAGCGATCATACCAATCATGCGTTTCAAAATGGCGGCCGTTTGAAAACTTCAAATCTAAATTACTCCAGAACCGTACATTTTAACAAAAAAAGTGAAGACATCTTTTTGCAGCCCTTTTATCGGATGGTGTAACTGTCAAAACAATCGGATGAAGGATAATATTTAAATTAAAGATAATGACAGCAAATGTGCATACGATTTTACTTAGGCCCGAAAACGCTTCGTTTTCCAGATATCCGCCAATTTGTTTTTTTTGTACAAAATAATTCATATCTAGAGAACATTCTAAACCGATTGTGTTCAAACTTGGCACGAGGTTTAACCTAACAATGATATATCTCAAGAAAAATAGGGGTTTAAATTCAACCGTGAATTTCAAAATGGCGGCTGTTTAAAAATTTCAAACCTAAATTACTCAAAACCGTACATTTTATAAAAAAATGTCACGATACTTTTTTTGTAGCCCTTTTGATTTCCTATCGGATGGTGTAACTGTCAAAACAATCGGAAGAAGGATAATAAGTTATGTATAATAATTGGTTTTGTTCAACCCGGCATCCTATACCAAGACAGTAAACATAGCAACATTGTATGTACATATTATGCTGTTATTATCTTTAAGCGAGTTTTTCAGCTCCTGGCAGAACAAAACAGCGCGTGAGCCGGGGCTGGAGGTGCAAACAAATTCTACTAATATAACCTATTTCGTACACGTAAGCAGCTATTCAGCGCCTTCGTGCTTAGACCAATTTCCCAAATAGTTTATGCTTTTTCCTAAAGCATACACTTAATTTTGTACACTCCCTCAACTCACTTTAGCGGTTCAGCTGTGGTCGATTTTGTTTTTTATTAGGTGTCGATTTTACTTTCTCACTATACTATAGTATAGAGAAAGTATAGGTGATCGCAAAAAAAATCGATGTTGTGGAAATATCCTTTTTAGGACCCCTGAGTCCAAAAAAGTGGTTTTTACAAAATGTCTGTCTATATGTCTGTATGCGTACAAAGCTATAGCCCATCTCAACTTAAGTTGAGGCAAGGAGGGTGGGTAATTAGGGTCGGTCTCATCCGTCATAAAACTGACCCTTATTAATGCCGCCTGAGTGAATCTGTAGGACACTCTAGTATAAAATTGCAATTCAGTATGTCTTAAGTCAAAATGAAAAAAGAATATCATATTTCGTTTCATGATATTTTCTAGATAATTTTGATACCAAATTTGATTACATTTGGCCAACTTTGAGCTGTACTAGCATTATAAACTTTCTTTCTGATAACAGCAGTTATAATAATTAATTGTTAAAAGAACCAGCTAGGCTCAGGTCTACACTTTAAAAGCCTAACCTAAAAGCTAGAAATACAAAAATAATTGCTTCAAATCTTGAAATCAGCTGTTAATTGGAGCAAACAGCTATATTATCTGTATTTGCAGCCTTTAATGTACCCTACCATATGCAAAAAATCGTATCTTTCTAAAAATTCTCGTTTAGCTAATAATAATATAACAGATTTTTGGGAGTTTTTTGGCCATAAAAAAATTTCAAAACCTTTTTTCGTGCATATTTACAGGCCTAATTGACGTGTTTGGTGTAAATTTGTTCGAAATCGATCGAATATTTTTCTCTCTAGATAATAATAATATTCATTAGTTAATCTGCTACTTTAATAAATCACCTCTCCTACCCCACCTACAATTATGGAGTCACAGTGAATCTGTTTAATAATTTAAATATGTTTGTGGAAAAGTATGTGTCAGTTCCTGGTATCGTTTATTATTCACGTATTTTCACACTTTTGGGTTAGATCCTGTACCGACTCAGCTAGAACGAGCGGTGGCCACTACACCACGTGCACTACCGCACCTACAAACGTCACTAAACTATAACACTTGAACGCAGCGGGTAATTTAATCTGTTTATTGGACAAATAAATACTGACATTGGCACCGGATCAACTGTAATCTGAAGGTTTACTCTCTGAAGCAAACAGTGGCAATATCAATTAAATTAGTTTTACTAACATTACCTGCCTACAATACGCTTTTCTAGAATCACAATTATATAGGTTTTGTGACTGTTTGACATACAGTAGAACTCCAGTTACCCGAATCAATTGGGACCGGACCCCATTCGGATATCAAAAATTCGGATAGTTGGATTTCCCCGAAAAAAAGGTCTATTTTAATCTTTTCGGGATTGGCTTCGCGTTGTGTGGAGTAAACTATCCGCACATACTACGCCGCGTATACACGTTTTATAACTTTAACGTTTGAGTACTATCATCGCGTTAACACGTTCACTGCTAAGGACGCGCATGTGAGCTTAACACTGAACACTATGAGAAGCGGTCGACGCACAGTGCATTGCACGCCAACCCCCGTATTGGAAGTATTTTCGATACACAATGCATTGCATGCTTCGCACGCAAAACCCGTATTGGGAGAATTTTCAATACAAAGAGTGTTGCGTGCTTCGCACGCCAATTTTACGCCTATGTGCAATAGCGTATGTAGACAAAATCATTATTTTGCAAATCGCAAATCTTATTTTTTTTTTCTGAAAGCGATTCGGATAGTCGGTGTTCGGATAATTGGAGTTTTACTGTACCTAAAACCTATTACATTATCTAATTACTAGTAAGCCCCCGTGAAAAATCACACGCAGATTAATTAGAGATAGACATCAGAAATATACAATTAAAAAAATACTATTTAAAAACAACAGACTTTGTCTAAGCTAACCAACGACCACATAAGACCAATAGATGGAGCACAGCTAGTCGGCCGGTGAAGCCGAGCTGTCCGCCTGACCCAGACAAGATGGCGGCGGATAGGCATGACTCATCCTAGACGCGAGCGTCAACGCCAGTAGCTCTAGCCTTTGCTATTGTCATTCGCACAGGGAATGTTTGTGAAATAGAATTGTACAAATTATTTAATGTTTGTAATCCATATTCAACAATCAAACTTGTTTGTATTCACTAATAATAGTAGCACTTCTGTAAGATTATCATTATATTTCGAACCTTAAAAATAGTATAAATATTTGTATATTAGTAGCCTATGTTTCTCTTTCAAACTTCATTGTAATCACCAATAAAAAGAACTATATTATCAAATTTTGAACACAAAGAAAATTAAAATCTTTTCATGTTATCAAAACTATGTGATTTGATTCTATCCAATATTATATTCTTTGCTCGATTAGTGTTCACACACTATAGATTTTCAACTTTTACTACTTTACATTGTAAAAATAAACTTTTAAAACATATTTTTTCATTGTCTTTATGTCCTATACTTTTTCAATATAACATTTATATACGACAATTTCAGGTACTGTAAGAAAATATTTTATTTTCAAAGTATTTTCGGACCTCTACCCACTTAATTTTAATATTATGCCAATAAATACTAAACAATTTGTATTAAATAATGCCAGGCTTAATTAATGCTTTTCAGTACAATCAATATTTCTAGTCCACTAATTAAAAATTTATGACAATATCTAAAATAAATAAAATTAATTGAGACGCCATAAAATATTAAACGGTATTTCAGGAATGAAACCTTTCCCGTTAAAGTACCAGACATTAACAAAAACTAAACTTTGTTTATTGATATAGTATTAGTAATATACTAGTTATCACAAAAATGTCATTACAGTACTTGTTAATACAAATATACATGCAGTATCTACAACGAATTTGCCATACCAACACTTGCAGGTCGATGGGCGGAACGCTCTTTCCGCCGCGGCAAAACTTTTTAACTTTAACCGAGTTATCTACGAAACTAAAGGAGCAAATTAAAAAAAAAATAGGATTAGTAAAATTCAGTTCTAAGGCTACAATTTCCACCGTTTTTTAACGTACCTGACCAAAAAATAAAAAAAGTAGTAGCAATCGAACTTTTTTATGTCATGATTAAAAATGTATATAAAAAGTTAAAGTTATTTTTGTGTTAAAAAGGCTAAAGTAGTGTTATTTGATTTTGAATTCCTTTCATTAGCACCCACAACTTGTCAACTTTACACTTGCGAAGTTTCAAAATTTTAACTTTACTCTAAGTATGTTAAAACACAGGTTGAGTAAAACGAGAGCATTGGCATAATTCAAAGTTGAGAGCGCCGTTTATGTCTTTCTGACCCAGACAAGATGGCCGACCTGGCTTCACCCGCTATAGTGTTAGCTTTATAGGCATGCTCCATCTATTGGTCTTATGTGGTCGTTGAAGCTAACCTAACTATGCTGACGGAGATTTTTAACACGGTAAATGTGTACCTACAATTATAACGGTTATAAAACTGTAGGCCTATTTGTTAGTTTTTTTTATTTATATACAGTACATTATTATAAAAGATTACCTAAATATTGATAAAAATATTATCTTTGAATTGCTTTTTATTTCATAATGTTTGCTTATATTTTTATTTAACCGTTTCATTGTAGTATGGTACACCATCGACGGACACACAATTTACCTGTTGCAATCGTGTCGCAATTGTGTCGCAATGCATTGTGTATTGAAAATACTCCCAATACGGGGGTTGTCGTGCGAAGCACGCAATGCCCTGTGTATTGAAAACACTCCCAATACGAGGGTTGGCGTGCGAAGCACGCAATGCACTGTATATTGAAAATACTCCCAATACGGGGGTTGGCGTGCAATTCACAGTGCGTCGGCCGCTTCTCATAGTGTTCAGTGTCAAGCTCACATGCGCGCGTCCTTAGCAGGGAACGTGTTAAACAGAGATGTACCGGGTACTGATGTTTTTAGTCAGGTTAGTAGCGGTTTGTTCAAGTGCCAGCGAATCGCCAGTACCTGTATGTGTCTACACATTGAGATACACGTACAATCCAGACTTGACCTTGATCTCCATTCAAGACACGAGAAAGTCATACAACTCTAGACGGTATATCTTATGTCAATATGTAGGCCTTTTTGAAATTTCAGTCACTAATTTTAAATGGTGGTCCCCGGGCCCGTAATCATTTGCCCCAGCCACAGAGTGACGTCGAGGTGGAACGAGGGAAATGAATTAACCGTGACAAAGTAACAGTTCCGCGATTCAGTTCCCACATCTAATGAATCCATCTTACAGTATATGAAGGATGCCTGATAATATTTCTACATGTTTTTATGCATTCGTATTCGAACCAGTTCTAACCCTGTGCGAAGACGCAAAGCGTGTTTCATGAAAGTAAAACTATGGAAGAGAAATTGCGAAGATGACGTCACGACGGCCTTGCGGTTACTATTCTTATACAGAACGTTTATTCACCTTGGTGGCCGCGCCGCCTTGACTTGTACCTTTACTCTCCACTTGTAACGGTCACCACTTGGCCTATCTATCTCATGTTACATCATACCACATATAAAAGAACAACTAGTAGTTCTTTTATCTGTGATCATACGCTCGGCAGATATTTGACGGAAGATTGTAAACACGTTAAGGGAAACAATACCATTGTGCACGATGTAAAATCAAATAATTCGACCAAGTCAACACTGATGTTAGTTTAGCAAATTTCCAAAATTAACTTTATATGTTTTAGGATTTCAAGCAACTATTTGGGAAATTGGTCTACTCACGAGATTAAACGTTTTTTAGAGTTTTTCTACAAATATAAATGTAGGATGTTATTCTGCACATTTTGTTTTTTTACGCGACCTTACAGCTCGCTTGGTTCCCCCAAAATCGATCAAAACGTTAAATATCATAAAATTACCCGGTTCAAATCCACGTGGGGCTATCCACTGACGGCCGAGTTTGTACGCTGCGAGCGAAGCGAAGTCCGAGTCCGCAAGGGCGACGTGCTGCGAGTGGAACTAAGCACATTGAGTATATTTAGTACGACTTCCACTCTGCAAACTATTATTAGCACGTACAAATTATTTTTGTACACTACTATTGTCCGTTTACAGTTTAGTTGATAGCACGGGCCTTATGGAGGCTTGCCACGCTACTACCTGACCTAACTACATCGGCTCCTATTCACTGCCACATTGAATTATGATATCCTTGTCTCAGTGTTTAAATCAAGATCCAAATTTCTTCATTTCAGTAACGTACCTCATGTTTAAGCAAACCCCATTGTGAAATTTAAACTACAAAAAACTGACATTACATTAGTTTTATGCTAACGTGTATTGCTGTGCTATTTCAATTCTATCAAATTGTCTTCTGGAAGCAAATATATTCTCCCAAATAAAATAATATACTCTCCAAATAATTACTACAGTACTATACATCAGAATTTAGGTCATAATAGATAGTACAGCACAAATAATGCTCCGATGTTTTCTGTAAACCAAAGTTAGTGCTTATTTTTCTCAAAACCTTAATTCATTTTAATGACAAATTTCTAATTTAAAGATTTTCCTAAAGTTTTTATATTATTATTGAGTTATTGCTGTACAATATTCATTTACTTTCCTAAAAAAAAACAGCTCTTTCATCAAAATAAATGTAAACAAAACCACTATTTTTTTCATTTTGTAACGTTCCACATTAATACAAACTAGAGGTTCTGCCCCTGGACGCTTCGCGTCCCAACCCCGCCTCGGCCTCAGATGGCTGCTTCGCTTCGCTCGCAGTTGGAAAATTCGCTAAAGAATCTCGTTAATCTTTGGCTCGTTTGTACATAGGTTTGTATAATTATGAAACCAGGCTTAAATATATTAACAGTAATTACAAGATTAATTATAACCTTAAATACATGCTTTAGAAACGCGAGAGGCTTTCATTACGGTTTTAGTCCTAGTTCTACTATCTTCTGTCAACTAAAGTTTTGAAACCAGGCCTAAATATAGTAAAAATTATTGAAGGATTAACATAACCTCAATACTATGTTTCAGAAATTAGCCAAACCTATATTACAAAATTGACTATTAGAATTTATTCATCTTTGGCAAGTTTACCTTTTTTTTTGACAAAATAAATTGTTAAATCAGGCCCAATTTATTCCAATTCCAACGTGCTAAAACAGTATAAATTAGCTTGTTTTTTAACAGGAATTAAAAACTATCCAATGAACAGCTGATTTTGGGTAATAATCAATCTCAGTTCTATTCCACTCTATTTCCAACGTGCTAAATCAGTATAAATTGGCTTATTTATAAACAGCTGTTTTGATCGCATTATTTACTATTTCGTTGTTATTTTGTAACCAACATGGCGACCCATAAGACCCTATGTTAAAAATTTTCAATTTTTAAATTAGATTTTCTCAAAAAATTGCGTTTCTACACGAAATACAACTATATGGGTGTACTTAAAAATCAAAACTACACCTGAATACAAAATTTATTTGAATTCGTTAGAGCCGTTTTCGAGATCCGCGACAGATACAAAGATAGATACAAGAATTGCTCATTTAAAGTAATAGGATTATTCTTTAAAATATAAATATCAATAAAAAACAATATCAAGGGAAAAATATTCCTACCAACTAGTTTAAATGAGTTTTATGAGGTTGATGTTTTCATGCGGGCTACTAGCGTAAGATCTCAATTTAAATAGCATGGACAATGCCTGCCCATGCTATCAGCTGAACTGTAAACGGACAATTAACACAGGAATATTATTGCTCACACAAAGTACGGTCTAACCGTTAAAAACACTTATACCGCGCACCAGACCGCACCACTTCACTACGCGGGCACCACACACACACTCACCTGGAAATTCCCTGGGTAAATGCGAGTTCCTCCTCACTATCTCCGTAGGGGGTATAGTCGAAGCCCGGCGGACTTTCTCTACAGGAGTCGGTATCATTGTTACAGCATTACAAGTTGAAAGGTAACTGAGCTAACACACTCACTTGATATGATAACATTTACTTGACTTTAACTCATGGTCGATTCCCCCTCCCTTCCGACCAAGACTCATTCTGATAATGATTATAAGCTGCTTTCAGATTAGCCGATACATTGATAACTTGTACA